>JAJIBD010003907.1:0-129959 GCA_021461705.1 Cryptotis parvus | reverse complement strand
AAAGGAAGGTGGGAGAAGGAATTGGTGTGGTCTTTTCTGCAGAGATGAATTTTAAGGATTCCTTTTTATTTTGTTTTTGACTCCTACCTTGTAGTACTTAGGGCTTGCTCCAGGGTCTTTAATTAGGGATCATTCCTGGCAGTGCTCAGGGGACTGAACCAGGATCAGCCACATGCAAGGCAAGCACAGTAAACCTGTACTATCTTTCTTGCCCCAGCACAATAATGGTCATTCATTGAACAGAATCAAGATTTAAAAATCGCATTTGGAAAGAAGTAGTTTTCTCCTTTTGCTGTCTTTTTATTGTGCAAATACCAACTACATGCTAAAATAGAGAAGTATATGATAAATCTCTGTGCTTCTGAAACATTCTTCAGAAATAATCAACAAATGCCCAGTTTGCACAGTTTTATCTCATTATAGTAATAAATTACTATAATTTATTAATGCTGGCTTAGCCCGGTCCACGATTGTGTGAAGAACACGATGAGAGAGAGAGAGAGAGAGAGAGAGAGAGAGAAACGAAACAAAAGGATGCCTGTCGTCATTCAAGTTTGCAAAGCAGTGCAGAGATGCGATAAAGGAAGACCTAAAAGAAAGAAGAGCAGCAATAATGTTTGATGCAGCAGAAGCTGGAAAAAAGCATTCCGCAACACCCCCTACCCTTCACCAACGATAAGACCAAGATGACTGCCCTACGACGTCCTGATGAATTGATCACATCTTCCAGAAAGGCAATGGAGAAGATTATCCATGACTTCTGCTCAGATCTCTTTGACAGCCACGTCCACCTGCCCACATACCAAATTCCACAGGATGGATATGTCATTCCCAATGTTCTCTCTTCTGAAATCTGACATGCCATTTTGTTGTAAAGAAGCGAACAGCACCAGGTCCAGACAAAAGTCAGATTCAAACACCTGAAGAATCTGCTCTCAGTACTCATCAATACACTGGCTCGGCTCTTCACATGCTACCTATCTGAATGCAAGGTAACCTCCCAATGGAAAACCAGCAAGACAGTTCTACTGTTCAAGAAAGGAGACATCCATGACATTGACAACTATCGTGCCATCTGCCTTTTGTCTGTCGTCTGCATGCTGTTCACTCCAGTCATCCTGAACAGGATTGGCAGAACATTAGATGGAGGACAACCATGCAAGCAAGCTGATTTCCAAAAAGGGTACAACACAATAGACAATATCCACATGGTAACCAAGCTCATTGAGGTTTGTAGTTAGAGTTAAAGTGCGGCTCTGTCTAAGATTCATTTATTTAAAGAAAGCCTTTGATTCTATCGAGACCAAAGCAGTCAGAAAAGCCCTAGCCAAACAGGGTGTTCAAACTCAATACATCAAGATCCTTCGTGAGATGTGTTATGGATTCGCCACCAGGTTCTCACCATTCTACAAAGAATAGATCATTGATGTCAAAAGAGAGGATCGGCAGGGTGATACCATTTCACCGGAAAATCTTCTGCTCCACCCTCGAGAACATCATGAGATGATTAGAATGGGAAGGAATGGGAGTGAAGATAGACAGTCGGCAACTATGCCACCTCTGCTTCACTGATGGCATTGTTCTAATAATACCAAACATTAGCTAAGTGGCACAAATGCTGGCTGAATTTGACCATGAATGTGGAAAGGTAGGTCTACAGCTGAATCTCAAAAGAACAATGTTCATGAAAAACAAACTAGTTCCAGATGCTCCATTCACTCTCAACGGAACAAACATCTCTGAATGTAGCAGTTATGTGTACCTAAGTCAAGAACTCAACTTGATGAATGACCTACAACCTGAGCTGCACAGGAGGAAGAGAGAAGCATGGAACGCTTTCAAGAGCTTTGAAGAAATAGCTTAAAGGAAAAGAACCTCCGGCTCCAGGCACATCTCTTCAACTCCACCATTTTCATGCATTAACATATTCCTCAGAGACCTGGGCCCCACTAAAGCAGAATGAGAATGCTATTCGGGTCACCCAAAGAGGAATCGAAAGAGCTATGCTTGGAATATAAGACCTAACTCAAGTGAGAGAAAGAATCCGGAGTTCTGACCTCCATTGATGATCCAGAGTCTGGGACACTGTCTTGTTTGCCAAGGCATTGAAAATCAGATGGGCTGGACATGTAATGCAATTTGCAGAGGACTGCTGGACTAGATACTTTACTGACTGGATCCCATGGGATGTCAAAAGATCACATGGCAAAGCCATCTACCAAAAGCCCACAGCGAGTATCATTCTCAATGGGGAAAAATTGAAAGCCTTCCCCTTAAGATCAGGAACACGACAAGGTTGCCCTCTCTCACCTCTTTTTATTCAATATAGTACTGGAAGTACTCCGCCATAGCAATCAGAGAAGAAAAAGGATATTAAGGGCACCCAGATAGGCAAGGAAGAAATCAAGCTATCATTATTTGCAGATGACATGATATTATACTTAGAGAACCCTAAACTTTCGACCCAAAAATTCTTAGAAACAATAGATATGCATAGTAGAGTGGCAGGGTACAAAATCAATACCCAAAAGTCTGTGGCTTTCCTATACACAAATAATGAAAGAGAAGAAAGGGATATTAAGAAATCGATTCCATTCACAATTGTGCCACAGAAAATCAAATACCTAGGAATCAGCTTAACCAAGTGTGTAAAGGATCTATACAAAGAGAACTAGAAGACACTGCTTCAAGAAATAAAAGAGGACACGAGGAAATGGAAACACATTCCCTGCTCATAGATGGGGATAATTAACATTGTCAAGATGGTAATACTCCCTAGAGATTTGTACAGATTCAATGTGGTTCCTATAAGAATTTCCATGCCATTCTTTAAAGAAATTGACCAAACACTTCTGAAATTGGTATGGAATAATAAACCCCCACGGATAGCTAAAGCAATCCTTGGGAAGAAGAAGATGGGAGGCATCACCTTTCCCAAACTCAAACTGTACTACAAAGCAGCAGTAATTAAAACAGCGTGGTACTGGAATAAAAACAGACTGTGGACCTATGGAATAGAGTTGAGTATCCTGACAACCACCCTCAAATACATGATCAGTTAATCTTTGATAAAGGTGCAAAGAGTCCAAACTGGAGTAAGGAAAGCCTCTTCACAAGTGGTGCTGGGAAAATTGAACAGCCACATGTAAAAAAATGAATTTGGACCTGTGTCTAACACCTTGCACAAAAATCAGATCCAAATGGATTAAAGATCTCAATATCAGATTTGATTCCATAAAGTACGTTGAAGATAATATAGAAAAAACCCTCCACGACATTGAAGCTAAAGACATCTTCAAAGGTGAAACACCATTAACAAAGCAACTAGAAGAAAATATAAACATATGGGACTACATGAAACTGAAGAGCTTCTGCACCTCGAAAGAAACAGTGACCAAGATAGAAAGACAGTCGACAGAATGGGAAAGAATATTCACCCAATACCCATCTGATAAGGGGTTAATATCCAGGATATATCAGGCACTGGTACAAATACATAAGAAAAAAACAGCCAACCCCATTAGAAAATGGGGAGAGGAGATGAACAGAAACTTTGACAAGGAAGAAATCCCAATGGCCAAAAGGCATATGAGAAAATGCTCATCATCACTAATCATCAGAGAGATGCAAATCAAAACAACTGAGATATCACCTCACACCACAGAGAATGGCCCATATCCAAAAGGGTAAAACAGCAAGTGCTGGTGTGGATGTGGGGAAAAGGGGACTCTCATACATTGTTGGTGGGAATGTCGACTTGTACAACCTTTCTGGAAAACAATATGGACATTCCTCCAAAGACTAGAAATTGAGCTCCCCTTTGACCCAGCCATACCACTCCTGGGAATATACCCTGGGAAGCCAAAAACACACAGCGGAAACACAATCCGCACTTTTATTTTCATAGCAGCACTATTCATAATAGCCAGAACCTGGAAATAACCAGTATGCCCGAGAACTGATGACTGGATAAAGAAACTGTGGTACATCTACACAATGGAATACTATGAAGCTGTCAGGAAAAATGAAGTTATGAAATTTGCCTATAAATGGATGCACATGGAAAGAATCATGTTGAGTGAAATTAGTCAGAAGGAAAGAGAGAGACATAGAATGACTGCATTTATTTGCATGATCATTCACAGCCACCCTGCAGCAGTTTTTTTTTTTTCAATCCTGACCAGGTATGCTGAACCAGAGACTCTCAGACATGGGGCAGAGCTGCTACTTGCTCTCCCTGTGCCCAGCTGCTCGTGAGGCACCCGGGAGGCATGGCGGGTTCTAGCCCTGGCCTGCCACCCAGCAGTCCACAACAAGCCAGACCACCCTCCCCTTCTCCATGGGGCCCGCCATTTTCCACATCTGGACTTCCCTCTCGTCACAACTCCGTCCAGCAGACCAGACTATCACAGCCTGGCTCACGGGGCCGCTAGCTGCCACGCCTTTCATCAATATATGCTTTATTTAGAGGTGACTACAACAGTATGCCACCTGCACAGCAAGCCTGGCAAGCTGCTCGTGTAGTATTTTATAAGCCAAATACCAGTGACATTTATATTAGGTCATTCCCGTGACCTAATATAATGGTTTAAGGCTCTTTATGTTCCTGGAGCAAGCAGATGCCTTTGGATTCTACTAGCATGAATCAGAACATATGGAGATATTACTGGTGCCCGCTCTAGCAAATAGATGAGTGACGGGAAGATAGTGATAGTGATAGTGATTTTCATGACATAAATATACCAGGTGATCTTACCAAAAGTGGAAATTGCCACAAGCGGGTGGGAGTTAAAGGTTATGTAAGATAAAGAAGGGAACATGTGTGAATAAAAGTCAAAAGGTCTGATACCAACACAGAACTGAGCATTAAATACAGACAAAAAATGCAAATAACGGCTTCTAAGTGTATGTAGTGCAACCCACAATGTGTGGGAGAAGGAGGAGAGAGAGAGCAGAGAGAGAGAGAGGAGATAAAGAACCTGCCATTTAGGCAGGACGTTGGAGGGGGAGGGAATTGGGGACATGGGTGGTGGGTGATGGGCACTGGTGGAGGGCGGGGTGCTGGAACAATGTGTGACTGAAACCTTCAAGCGTGAACAACGTAGTAATTGTATATCTCACAGTGGTATAATAAAATGTTAAAAAAAGATAACCTAAAAAAAAAGATCACATGGCTACCCACCTAAAGATGGTCAGACCACCTAAAAGAAGATCACATGGCCACCCACCTAAAGATGGTCAAGACCTGAACAAATGGATAGTGGCTCTTCATTACTGGAGCAAGCAAATGTCATTGGGCTACACTGGCACATGTCAGGGGCAAATGCAAACGTTACTAGTGCCCACTCAAGCATATTGATGAATAATGGGATGTCAAGTGATCAAGTGATTAAGTGATAGTAATATATTTAAGCAAATTCTATCCTTATTTAATTTGTAATATTTATTATGTTTTTCAAAATAAAACAATATAAATCATAGCCTAACCATAATCACTGTATCACTGTATCACTGTCTTCCCGTTCATTATTGATTTGCTCCGCGGCGGGCCCCAGTAACATCTCCATATGTCCTGTCTCATGCTAGTAGAGCCCAAGGTCATCTGCTTGCTCCAGGAACATAAAGAGCCTCAGTCCATTCAGGAATGAGGTCTATAATTGTTACTGGTATTTGGCATATCAAATACAACATGGGTAGTTTGCCAGGCTCTGCCGTGCAGGTAGGATACTCTTGTAGTCATCTCTAAGTCCAGCATTTATTGATTAATCGGGGTTCCAGCAAGTGGCTGCGCAAGCCGGGCTGTGATAGGCTGGTCTGCTGGGTGGAGTTCTGACAAGAGGGATGTCCAGATGTGGAAAATGGAGGTCCTAATGGAGTGGGGGGTTGTCTGGCTTGTTGCAAGGCTCTGCTGGGTGGCGGGCCACGGCTAGAACCGGTCATCCCTCCTGGGCGCCTCGTGAGTGGCTGGGCACAGGGAGAGCAAGTAGCAGCTCTGCCCCATGTCTGTGAGTCTCACCATAATAACCAAACTATAAAATTAGCAGCAATTAAAAAACAATTAACAGCAATTAAAAACAGCAATTAAATGAATTTTAATGCTATTTAACATTCAATCAGAATTTTTCAGACTTTCTTATATTTCTTTGTTGGCTTGTTTCAATTAATTTTAAAATAATGCAACAACTTCTCATTTAAAACTGATATCAATACTTAAAGGACATACAATTAAGATATATGTAAGATGCAAAGCAAACAATAAGACAAATGCGATGAACCTCAGATACCAACTCAAGACCTAGAATTTGCCAGCACTAAGCAATGAACCTGTTTTCTTCCCCCCTTATCCATATCTAATACCATTGTATTAAAAGTAAGCACTATGGACCTCTGCTCCCATGTAAGCTAAACTGCCAGTCTTGCACCAGAGACTCATAAACAAATCTCAAAAAAGATCAATTAGCCACAAAATATCTCGGATGCTCATTTCTGACTGAGTCATCAGGGGTACTCCCACCCAAACAGAGCCCCAACAGCCACTCTCTCGAACACTCCAAAATTATGTTCATGCTTCTGGCTGGAACTCATCATCTCAAGGCTGTGCCTCAGAGAGAAACTAACCTGCTCTGAATGCAGGCAAGTGATAGGTCCCTGTGACTGAACTCTCCAGGCTTTCTCAGAACGGGTTGGGCTACCTCCCCTCACTTCTAACTACCTCTCTGTACATCAGAAAGCCTGGCAGTCATATCCACATCCCAAAGACACTGCCCAATAAAAATTTAACTCCAGCTGTATGGCACAATTACATATTCTGAATTTCCTGGAGTTCATGCTGCAAATGAAGCAGTATTCAAATTCCACAACAATGATAATCCAGTAATAGCTCTGGATTATTTGATGGGATTTTATGTAGAAATCAACCAATCTCAACTAACAAAAACACTAACACAGAAGGCTTAATTTGTAACATTAATCCCTCTATAAAATAATCCTTCATAGGACTCAATGTCTCCATGGTGAGATATAATGATTTACACTAATTTTCTTCCAAGAAAATATATTTGACCATTCTATTAGCAATTTTTTGGTAAGAAGCAATATAAAATACATTACTGTGGGTCTTCTTTGGGGTCAGGAATGAGGAATAGATGGGAAAATTGGAGACAATAGTGAAAGGAAGGTGATAGTGGTTTTGCATTTATGTTGGAAAATTGAATACATATAACAAATCATAATGAACAACTTTATAAACCACAGTATTTAAGTAGAGAATTGTAGAACACCTTTTTATATTTGTAGGCCTAACTCCAACATACAGAATTTTTTTAAGGTTTATTAATGACAAGTAAGATAATTACCATAATGAGATACAAGTATGAAATATATTTTAATGCAGAATTGAAAACTTATTTATTATAAATAAGAAAAGGCATTTTATTTATTATATTGTATTTTAAGTTTCAATTTTCTTATTTACATAGGTGGATATCATATAGTGTCACTAATTGACTTTCACTGATTTGTTTTCAGGTCATTCTAATTGCCATTTCTTTAAATTTTGTTGGAGCTAACAAAAAAATGAATTTGTTATGTGACTAAGGGGATAATTTGGGGTTGGGAGGAAATTGGGAACATTGGTGGAAAGCAGGTCACACTGGTGGTGCTGGAACACTAAATCCCTGAAACAACTATATTATGAACAACTTTGTAAATCATAGTGTTTCTATAAAAATAAAATTTAAAAGAAAATTTAATACTATACTGGATTTTAAAATTATCATATTCTTGCTTTCTTTACTTCTTTTCTAAAAATAGTTTTATCACATATGCATGTGTTCTTAAACAATATGTTGTTTAGCTTTAGTTGTTTTAAAGCTTTACAAAAATATACACTGTAATTTCTTTTCTCCCACTCAATATAATGTTTCTAAAGTGTATTCAGATAATTTAATATAGGTGAAGTTAATCCATTTTGAATAGATAATAATATTTTATGCAATAGCTATTATTGTTTATATACCTGTTCTCTTATGTGTAGACATTTTAGTTGCATCTAATTTATTTTGTATTATAAAGAATAGAAGCATGTACCAAGATTTCCTGCAAACTACTCAAGGAAAAAATTGTAGATTTTATGTTATTGCCATGTATAATTTTGCAAAATTATTTTCAAAATGATCATACCAATTAACATTTCCATTAGCAGGTTGTAGAATTCTCATTATAGGACATCCTTATCAAGTTAATAATTTTTACACTTCCTCAATATTTCCCAGTGGTTAATAAAACTCCTGCTAAGTCTTGGTATTACCATGCATTTTATAAGTACTAGCAAATTTGTTTGCTTTTTTAAAATGCAACTATTCATTATTTAACTCTTCTGATATTCTATTTTCATCTGTTTTTACATATTATTTGAAAATTTTAAATTTTCAAAATGATTAATGTGATTAATATTGTGGATGGTATCCTTGACTATATACCTCATTGGATCTTTTTGTATTCTAAGTTGTATCTTCTATTTTCACTTGATTTGTGTACTGAGTTTTAGTTCTATTGCCACTTGAGGAAGCCAATGGAAAGACATGTGGCTAGTAGAAAAAGAGCTTATTTAGTAATAAATTGGCAGGTTGGAAGACAGCTGACTTCTTTCCTAGAGAGTTATCTTGCCTGCAGAGTCACTAGAAGCAGTTTTCATAGGAAAATAACTAGCAGGTAGGGGAAAGAGAGAAAGTATGGGGAGAAGGGCATTTTCTTTACATGTAGCCAACCCTTGTAAGATACCTGGCAATGCATAGAGTCCCCAGAATCTTTGTCAGAAATCTCTGAGGACCACCAGGTATGGGACAACTTACCCCTTTCCCTCCCCATCCTCAGTCTCTCCCCACAAATGAAAGTTACTGGGAAGTAAAATTTTAGAAAATGTGATTTAGGCTCATGGGTTCCTGGGTAGTCAATAAATTCCCCGTGAGTCTCTCCTCCAAGACTCATGGCAATGTATTGCAGATCTAAAGATTTTTGAATATCAGTACAGTCTACATATTCCTTTCTTTGTAAGAGTTTTGGAAGACAAACAAGAGAAACAAACATTCTTCATATTCTCAACAGCTTGAGTCCTGAGCCCAGAGGAGCTTGTCAATTTTAAGCTTGAGTACAGCTATTAATTGGGGGTGGAAGGGTGTTTTCAGTATTGTTTGATGAACAGACATTTTTACTTTTATGGAAGCAAAGGAAACAATTATTTTGTATTTGGGGCTTTAGGGCTGTGTTTATGAATCTTTACATTAGATTAATGAAAAATATATCCTTATTAAATTTATACAATTTTACCTTTCACATTTACTTTTTATGTAATTGTTTTTTTCTGGGATTAAACCCAGAGAATCATACATACAAGGTAAGTGCTCTACCACTGAATTACATTCCTGACCCTTATATTTATATTTTTTGATCATCCAACTTTTATTTGTATAAGACAAGACTAAACCAAAATACTTTTAAATTTTGAATTCTATATAAAACATCTAATACTTATCAAATGATTCTGTGGGTCAGACTCCCTGGGATGTAGACTCTAAGATTCTAAGTTTTATTTTGGGAATGGCACCTGTGAGGAATGAAAGTTGCTAAACAGAGAGAAGAGTTTGAACAGTGTTAAAATCACAAAGTGTTCTCAGTGAGCAGCTCTGGAAACTAGGAGGCCATTGAGAGTAGTCCTAGTTGAAACAATAGCTCTGTCTTTGTTCTGTGCTATTGGAAACCCACTAATAACATTTTTTAAAAGTAACTCCTTAAACAAAAGTGGTTTCTGGACAGAGAACAAGATCCAAGACTTCAGTGACTAAAGCTCTTGGAAGCTGAAGAAATGGTCATGCTGAGAAGGGATCTGAGCATCACACAAAACTATACTATCTATAATGAGTTTTTAAAGGTTAGAAAAATATATCCATTGCTCCAGTAACAACACAGACTTAGAAACACAAGTAGACATCTAATAGATATTTGTTGGGAGAAGGACTATAACATGAAGCAGACAAAAAATGGGAATATTTCCTCTGATGCATTTAACCATATATAAAAAAAACTGGATATATTGAATGCATTGAATAAATAAATTTTGATGAAGTTTTAGTTTTGACTATCTTTATTGGTAATTGTTATACTCAGTTGACTCTTTTGTTGTACACAATGGAAGTTCAATCAAGCTAGCTTAAGCATCAGAAGAAGATTGTTTACATTTATAAGAAAATAGAAGTTTATCAGACTTTTAGTTATGGGTCAGTGTTAAGGGCTCTAGTAAAGTTAAAATTATTTATATGTCTATCATTTTTTTTATTATCTTCTTTTTATTTAAACATCTCTCTCTATATACATATGTATGCATACATATATGCATATAAATTAGTATATATTTATATAAGTAAAAACAAAAACCAAACATGAAGTAAGAAAAATAGCTCCATAGATTGAACCACACGCTCTACCTGAAGGAGACCTTGTTCATTTTTTATTTTTGTCTGTTTGGGTCATAGACAGCAATGCTTAGGAGTTACTCTTGGCTCTGCACTCAGGAATTACGCCTGGCAGGGCTCGGGGACCTAATGGGATGCCTGGGATCAAAACTGGATCAGCAGCATGTAAAGCAAATGTACTTTCAGTAATATACTCTGACCCATAAAAGACCTTGTTCAACCCCAAGCATCACAAGGTCCTCTGTTCATCACAATGGGGGGACCCCAAAATATAGAGCTGAGAGAAGTCCCTAATCACCACCAGGTATAGCTCAGAAACTGAAAATCAAAACAGAATCCTAAACCCTGCTCATTAGCAATTCACATTCAGATGGCACAGTTATGGCTAGTGAAAAATGAAAAACAAATAAACAAAAAAAAACCTGAACTGTATCTAATAACCAAAAGAACAGTTACAACTGAAGAATTGAAGTGGCTTGGCTGTCTACCTAACTTTAATTATTCACAGTGACTTGTTGAACAGAATATGTTGATTGACAAGGACTGACTCTGTTTCTCCAGGGGGCTCAAAGAGCAGGGGTCTACCTCATTGCAGTTACAGACAGAAGAGTATTGTTTACACTGCATTGCAATTTTGTATCTAACAGCATAGTCTCCATGTCCTCCAGACACACACACTGTGTGGAAGTTAATCTATGTAAAACATCTGAACAGGTGTCATTTATTATGAGGGAGCGATTGCTCAATACTATAATGATGGAATGAGATATTTATATACCTTAAATATTTAAAAAATTTATAAAAATTGTGGTACAAAGAATAACACAAAATATTAGGGAGAATGCCTTACATAAATGGAGTCTCAGATTGTTACCACATAGCACCACCTTGGCACCTCAAGTTGGCACCACATGGCACCTCCCTGGCAAGAATGGCCAGAGCACAGAAGCATCATGCCCACAAAGACTACTTAGTACTTTGGAAAATTAGTACACAGGTTCCCTGAGTACTACTTGGGAGCAGCACCAATTTTTCTGTTTTATATTTTTATTGTCGCGACAATTAGAATGGGAAGGAATGGGAGTGAAGATAGACAACCAGCAATTGAACCACCTCCGCTCGCTGATGACATCATTCTAATAACACCAAACATCAGCCAACACAAATGCTGGCTGACTTTGACCAAGAATGTGGAAAGGTAGGTCTACAGCTGAATCTCAATGCAACTCTCTGTTGCTGGAGCAAACAGAGGCCCATGGGCTATACTAGCAAGTGAACGAGGTCAAATGGAGACATCACTGGATCCTGCTGGAGCAAATCGATGAACAATGGGAAAACAAGGCAAATGACAAGTGACAATGCATTTATTAGTAACAAAAATTCCCTACCTCAGTGTTTTTTTTTATCTCACCTCACTTTGCTTAGGGGTTTATTTGTAGCTGTGCACTCAAAGGTCACCCAAAGAGTGTTTGGGAAACCACTTGGGTTCAGGTATTGAACCCAGGTTGACTGTGTGTAAGGCAAGCATCCTATCTGTTGCACTATCTCTGATTCTTCTCTATTTTTCAGTTTACTTCTAACTTAAACTATGTCCACAATGCTTTTTGTTTGACTGTGCTTTAAAACAAGTATAACAGATCTTTCTGAAAATATACATTAAGTCTCTTTCTTGAGGCATTAACATGTCAAGAAATGGTTATGCAAGGGTTTATCAGTTTTGGAGGATTTTCCTTCAACTTATCTAGTGGTAAGAATGCTTAGGCAGTTAGTATCCTGCCTGGCATCTGCAAGACCTGTTCATTCACCAAGTCAACTTCTCATGTGCCCTCCACTGAACTGACTTGATTCTTTATCGTTGTATTATTAAATAGACATAAGATTTAGGTCATAAGATTTTCCCCATCTAAAGATATGATAATTACTCAGTATCATTATAATTATCATTAAGATTATCATTAATTTTGAAATAGTTCACATTTAGTAGATTTGTAGTGCATTGAGTGCATAATAGATACCTGTATCAATTAATGTATATAGAGCATAACACTTGACTGAATGTTTTTTCTTTTTATGTAAAATTGATATAGCTGTGAGAATTTTTGCTATATATTTTTTTTATTTTTCAGGTGGCATCCAGACATATATCACCATTATAGTCTATATTAAGCACTATGGTGAAAGTTCTTTAACAGTTGCTAATGAAGTTCTGTTTTGGAATTTGTGATATTTGGACAAATGTGACTAGATAGTTTATTTTTATTTTCCAAAAGGGAGAAACTGGAATTTGATAACCAAGTAAGCACTATGTATTGTGTTATAGAAGAAGATACTTTAAGAAACTAGACATACCTCGGAGACTGTGTGTGGTGGTGGGGATTGAAGCAGAAAATTCTATGTCAAGCAAGTGCTCCAACTCTTCCAGCCATCTGCTTGGATCTATAAATTTTAAATGTTCCATTGTAGGTGAATATTGTTAATTTTTTTTTTTTTTGCTGTGGGGCCACACCTGACAGTGTTCAGTGCTTACTCCTGGCTCTGCACACAGGTCTCACACCTGGCTCAGACTGGGAGACCATATGAGGTGCCAGGGAATAAATTCTGGTTGGCTTGTGTGCAAGGCAAACATCCTACCTGCTGAACTATCACTCTAGCCCAGTTTTGGTTTTAGCCTTTATGATCTTAACTTACTAAAAAAATTACTTAATTTTTACAAAAAATGTCTATATCATTTTCTTTAATCTTTTTCTGAGTTAAAAGGTGATTATTCTGACTGTTTTGGAGGGCATACCATTTGTTGTTCATGGCCACTCCTAGCAGTGCTTGTCCAACTTTCCAATTGCAAAGCCTGAGCCTGAGTGATTTCAGCTATCTCTCTGGCCCAAATTAAGTATACATTAAAAAATATCTAATAAGGCTTTATAGTAGATTGAATAGACTTTCTCCAATTAATTTTAGTTCCAAGAATTTTTGTATTTACCCGATTTTTTATTTATTTTTTTTTCGAATTGAGTCTCACCGAGATTTGGAATGGAAAGATAGAACATATGTAAAGCTGTTCATTATTGGGTTTCTGTCATGTAGTGTTCCAACACTCATCCTTCCACCAGTGCACATTTCAGAACATCAATTTTCCCAGTTTTCCTCTCAACCCAACCCCAAAATCATCATCATCATCATCATCATCATCATCATCATCATCATTAACATTGTCTCTCTTCTTCTTCTTCTTCTTCTTCTTCTCCTTCTTTCTTCATCTTTCTTCTTCTTCTTCCTTCTTCCTTCTCCTTCTTCTTCTTCTTCTTCTTCTTCTTCTTCTTCTTCTTCTTCTTCTTCTTCTTCTTCTTCTTCTTCTTCTTCTTCTTCTTCTTCCTTCTTCTTCTTCTTCTTCTTTTTTATTCTTCTTCTTCTTCTTCTTCTTCTTCTTCTTCTTCTTCTTCTTCTTCTCCCTATTTAGTACTAATTGTTCAGTCTAAAAGTGTACATTTGACTAAAACTGGTTATTCAGAATCCTGTTTCATACATTTAGAACAGACATCAACAACATTAATTTTGGGCATTCTAAATTACATCTATAATGTCTCCCCCTCCTCCAATTATTTGAATAAAGTGGTGAATCAAGATGACATGGAGATAAGAGCAAACTTGAGAGAGGTAAGAGATATCATGGGAATTTTCATCCTATACTTATTAGTTAGGACTCCTCTCTCCTCAGAGCTCCAACCAGCAGAAGAGATGATCACAGCCCAGCTCAGTAGTGACCCACCCTGCAGCAGTCTTTTTCAAGGCCAGTCCAGGTATGCTGATCCAGAGACTCACACACACGGGGCAGAGCTGCTACTTGCTCTCCCTGTGCCCAGCTGATAACGAGGTGTCCAGGGAGGGATGGTTGGTTCTAGCCCTGGCCCATCACCCCAGCAGAGCCTCGAAAGAAGCCAGAGAAACCCCCCACACCATGAGGGGCCGCCATCTTCCACATCCGGACTCCCCTCTCCTCAGAGGTCCACCTGGCAGAAGAGCTGATCATAGCCCAGCTCATCAAAAATTGCTCGAGTTTTGAGGTGACAACTAGAGTATCCCACCCACACGGCAAAGCCTGGCAAGCTACCCATGTCGTATTTGACATGCCAAATACCAGTAACAATTATAAACTTCATTACCATGACCTGATGGAATGGTTTGAGGCTCTTTATGTTCCCTGAGCGGGCTGGTGCCCTTGGGCTATCTCGTATGTTACAGGACATATCAATATGTTACTGGTGCCCGCTCGAGCAAATCGATGATATATGGGAAAACAGTGACAACAGACTGTAATACCTATTGGTTCATCTTATACAAATACAGACATATTGCTGAGTTCCAAGAGACATGGTATGTTATTTTCATAATTCTTTTCTAAGTTATAAAGATAAGATACTCTTTATATTAAACACAAGCCAAAGTAACTATCCTAATAACAATTATTATCTTTCCAACTAGCTCTAGATAACATCTTTTTAATATATTTTATTGTACCATTATGAGATAAACAATTACAAAAATGTTCATGTTTGGGTTTCAGACATATAGTGTTCCAGCACCCATGCCTCCACCAGTGCCCATTTCCGATCATCAATGTCCCCGATTCCCTACTCCCTCCCTAGCCTGCCTTCATGGCAGGCTCTTTATCTGGATATCATCTTGAATGATAATTTTTTCTTGCTGGTATTTATTGCCAGTATACTTTGAATATTAGATGGAAAGGGAATTTGAGTAGAGAGAGGAAAAGGCAGGGTGTGGGGGTAATAAAGGAGAAAGAGAGAGAGGGAGAGAGAGATAGAGAAGCATGATCTAGATATAGATCTCATGATATAGAGCACAGTTTGAGCTGAAAAATTTTTGTTGTGGGTTACCACTCTGTGTCTTATAGAATTTTAATTCAGTAGAACATCTAGTAGCACTTTTATGCCTATTTGTGAAAACTGAAAGAAACTATCTTCAGATAGTGTTTTATGCACAATAAATAAAGGCAAAACTGACCTTAGTTGACAACCACTAGTACAGACATATTTGTAAAGTTGTAGTAAGAAAACGCGTTTTCCAATCCAATTTAAGTAATGTAGAGTGTGTTTCTCATTGAAAGTCTGTGCATAAGAGATATTCATTTGTTAAGTAGCTACTCAAACTAGCATCATTATGCTCAGGAATCTACATAGATTTCAAAAAATTCAGAGAAATTAACATGGGAATTGCAGGTTTGTATAGTTTTATTTCTTATGCATGGGCAGTGCAATATTTTCTTGTTAGACTTCCACATTGACTGGCATCTATGTATGCAACAGTTACTGTCAGAAACAATTGATGCACTATTGAAGATGAAGTTTGGAGTATTAAGAATGGGCTGCAGAGATAATACAGTGCTCTTGCCTTGCATGTGGCCTACCAGCTTTGATCTCCATCACTGCATATGTTACCCTGAACACTGCCATAAATTATCCTGGAGTACAGAACCAGAAAAAAAGCCTGAGTACGATTGATGTGGCAGTAAAATAATTTTTTGATCCATACCTGGCAGTGTTCAGGGATTACTCCTGCCTCTGAGCTCAGTGATAGTACCTGGTGGTCCTTTGGGCATGTAAGGTGCTGGGGATTGAGCATGTGTAGGTTGCCAGCAAAACAAGCATCCTGTCTGATGTACAACCTCTATTCCCCAAAATATTTAAAAAAATTTTAAACAATCAATGCAATAGTGAAGACCATCGTGGAGAAAAAACCTACATGATAGAAACCTTCACAAAGGAAAGATGAGATTAAAAATGGATAATGTTTGAGTTTGGGAATATAGCAGAAATGAAAGTCAGTTTTTTTTTTTTAGATATGAGGTAACTGCTTTCTTTTTATTTTAAGTAATTTAAGTTGGACTTTTTTTTATATATAGCTGCAATGATCTTGAGCAAACAGAAAGTCTGAGAACAAGAACTGTGTTATAATTCTTCCACTACAAATAATATTCCTTAGATACATATTGGCATTGGTATACCAAGATGAAAGATTATCTAAAAATTTAAGTTGATCTAGCAAAAAAGAAAATGCTTTATGAAGTAGTTAAAATGGATATTATAAATGAAGTTCCTAATATCTAGAAGTGATAATAGTTAAGACTACTAAGATACAATTTATTCCCTTGCATAAAAACGTTTAGTATACATGAAAGTTCTTAAATAACATTACATAGTTTGACAATATCTTATCCTAACATTGCTAGAAAAGAATCTTTATTTATTATGAAGAAACAATGATATTTGAGAATCTGGTTTTGTTATGAATCATTTTTATATTGGAGTTTATGAAAACCTACTGAGAAAATCAAGTGTGTGTGTATGTTGTATTTTCTATGATTCAGCCTTTTTATGGTAGCCATGTTTTATATTTTGTGAATCTACCCATGAGTACAGAACTGATCAGACTTGAAAGGATTTAAAACTTTGATTTGGGGCCATATCTAGTTTTTCTCAGGGGATAGCTCTGGCTCAATGCTTTGGGGTGACATTCTATGTACTCAAGGGACCATGAGATGCCAAAGAACAGTTAGAATTTTTGCATGCAAAGAATGTGCTATCTAATCTTTTGAGACATTGCCCCAATCATAAATGTCAAGGACAATTAACAAAAATACACTTAGTATTTGAGTATTTTAAGCAATATTGCAACAAGGTCCCTCTGTTCTGAAATACTGTATCTGATGTAAATAAAGAAATTTGCTGAATGAATCTCCTCTCTAAGGATCTTGGGACCTAGAATAACATTGCAAGATATAGGGGCTGAGTTTTCAATTACTTTTACAGAGAGTAGTGAAAGATACTGTGAGGGCCACATGAAAATGAGAATGAAAGACCAATTTTCTAGCAGAGAGAAGGGTAGACTTACTGAGTATACCATGAAAAAAAAGACAAGAAGAGGCAGAGAATTTTTTCTTCTACGGGCAAGCTTTTTTCTTGACATTTTGTTTCTGCTTATGTTAATCGCGGTCTTATTGATTCTTAGCTTAAGATTAATTTTTCAGTATCTCTTTGCAATTATGGATTGCATTTCTGTTCTGTTTTCTGTGTGTGTGTGTGTGTGTGTGTGTGTGTGTGTGTGTGTGTGTGTGTGTGTGTGTGTTTGTATTTATGATGCAGGTGGGTCTCACGGGTGGCTTATGTGAGGCCGGAAGGGGAGAGAGATGGTCATTTTCTTCCCAGCCGCCTCTGCTGCCCGGGACAGCTAGGCAAGCTTAGGACTGATAAAGTCTGCGATGAGGCCCTGCGGCGTGGGCCTGAGCCCCACCAGCCCCACGAGGTGGCCGTCAAGCCACACCTGATGTCCGCTTGATCTCTAGGCACGGGAGTTGATTCCCACCACCAGGCTGGAGTGAGGAGTTGCTCTTTGCAGGAAAGGAAAGTCAGTCCTAGGCCTTACCCAGGGTTGCCTCAGGGTTCTTGTCTTCCTCGAAGAAAAGAATTTTCAGGAATCACCAAGCAGTGAAGTTATACAGATTTTATTAAGGAGGTTTTAGGAAAGGGAAGGAGGAGGGAAAGTGAGAGTGTACATATCTCAAGAGGGGAGATGCGGGCACCACATGTGCTTAGGCACCACATGGGCTTGGCCACATGTGCTTAGGCAGCATGTGAGTCCATGCAGCATTCTCGCACCGTCCTTTAGTGAGGACGGCTTTTATGGATTTCTCCCCAAGATACTCCCATCTGGGGAGTCAACCTAGGTTGCTAGGAACGTTGCCAAGGGGAGTAGACTTTGGGAGTGGTCTTCTCTGAAAATCTCCTTTTCTTGACCTTTGTCCCTGCTGGATCTTCTGTCTTGGAATGTAGCTGGATTAAGGGCTTTGCAGAGAAAGGTTGATCCAGCTCCCTCAAGGTTTGTTGTTGGTTAATGGGTCTTATCATGTCTTGGTTCCTGGTTCCAAAAGGTGACTTTGGACAGACTTAGGGCAAGAATGTATTGCCATGTGGGGACCCCCTGTCTGCCTGCCTACAACATTTATATTAACTGTTAGTAGAGGGAATAGGAAAATCACTGAATAAGAAAGTTTTCTGATTTGGGGTACTACATTTTACACAATATTGAGTTTTCCCCATTTTCTGCTGTATATTCTTTCAGTAGTCCATGCAGAGTTAGATTCACTGGAATCAGTGTCATATACATTTCACAGAACTTGTGTACAATAAGGAGCATTGCAACAACATCCCTCTTTCTAAAATATCAACCTTACTCATCTTGTGGTAGGCCAGGAGCCTTTGCCCCCCTAGCCTGTGACTATTCCTTTCCAAATTCTGAAATTCATCTTAGAATATCCTCTTCCAACATTTTCCTACATTTCATATTTCCTCAGACTGAAAGAACTTGGACAGTTTTTCTTATATCATGTTTTCTCCCTACGAAAGTCTAAAACTTCTGTAAATATTTTCTATTCTGTTGTTGTGATTTCTTTTTCCTTATCTATCATGGATATAAGTCTCTTTATAATAAATTGCGTTTTTTCTTATATTAATATGAGTAAATTTCTATTTATTGCAATCACAAGAGTTGACTTCATGCTGCCAGTATACATCCACTAATTATTTTCTATGAGAGATTCAAACTCTTTGCTGCTGTCCTTTGACTCCCATAGACTCTTAGGAAACTTGACTTCAAGGTCTAGATCTGACGGCATGTGGCAAGGTGAAGAACACTTAGATCAGTTGTGATGAATACAGGGTTTGACATATTTGTCAATAGTGCCAGGAATAGTTTTGCATACTATAATATTTAACAACCACAAGAGAAGGACAAGCCAATATAATTAAGGTTAAAAGTAAGTGGAATAACTGACACAAAGAACCTTAATGTTCCCTATTTATATTTTAATTCTGTTCAGTTTCATAAATCAATGAGCATGAGCAAAGATCTATAAAAAAAGAGTAAATATTCAAACAGGATTTGTTTGAGTTTCCACAGATGGATTGTTAGTCATGCAGGTTAGTTTATTTTTTGCTTTGAGAAAAGATGTAAATTTTTCCGATATATCCATATGCTCTGGTACTTTAAATCAGCTCTTTTATTTAAGAAAAATGAGTCCCAGTATATCTTTAATCACTATTTAATGATCAATTTCACTAAAATTGTGTCAAACAAATTTTTGCAAACTTACCTTCATAGGTGTTGATCTATTTTGGAATGGCAAACTTAAAATATGAAGATTAAGAAAAGTTTCTATAATATTTAACTCATTCTGCATGTCAATATATTTTATCGAAAATAACTTACATAAATAGCATGTACAAATCTTCTATGCGGCTCAATTTTTTTATAAACACTGATATAAAAACATTGAATAGAATCAAGAAAAACCTTAATGAATATGACATAATACTTTTGGGAATTCTTTTATGTCCTGTTTTTTAAGTGTGGAAGGTTATACTAACAAGAGAATTAAAGGTAGTCTGACAATCAATAATTGTGTAATAATGCTGGAAAGAGCTAAGTACAATGATTCTCAGATAGCTGACTCTTAATTACAGATAAAACATCTTATAGAATATGAAAAGATGAAGAGCATTTATGCTTAGAAAAGCTGATTAAACATTATAGTGTGCGATCAATATGGTATTTGCAGAACATAAAAATTTAGTACCTAAATACTAGCCTCTTCAAAGAAAATTATGGCTAGGTCATGCCACAGTAGAAAGTGACTTTGAAAGGAGATACTGAAGAAGTCTTTCTGAATAATTTACATTTTTATAGTTGAAAATTATAAAATTCGATTATAAATAAAAATAAAATGTAAGGAAAAGCTTCTAAAATGCTTTCAGAAATACTCCTGAAATAGCATTAAACTGAAATCAAAGCTACTGCTTTTTCAAGGTGAAAAGGTATAAAAGTTTTTGTTCAGAAGTAGAGACTTTGTATTTCCACAGATATGATTTCTCATAAATACAGAAATATAATTCAGCTATATAGTCCATGAACATACAGCACATATTTATGGCAAGTATTATAACTCCAAATAATGTATTTAAAGCAATATTTTACACGCCTCTTAAATATCTTTATAAGTAGAATTATATGTTTAGAGTATTAATCAAATATATTTAGAAATTGTGAGATGGTGTTGTTTGAGGGTCAAATCCATCTGTGCTCAGAGATTAGTCCTTATTCTGTCCTCAGGGTGTTAATCTTGGTGGTACTTAGAGGGACCATATATGATGTTAGGGACTCTATGAGGGTGGACCTTATGTTAGGCAAGCACCATACTCCCTTTACTACATCTTTTTGCCCCAAAGATGTTTAGAAATGTTAAGAGCTCAAAATATCAGAAAGATTATAAGAGAATTCCCCAAACCAACAAGGTATTATAGCATTATAATAGAAAAAAGTTCTATATTTTGGGAGAAATATTAAATATCTAATAAGGAATCATGACAAAAATGAATCTGTGGAAAGAACACAATGAAACAGTTCTTAATAATCAATATCCTTGGGGTATAATTCCAGAATTGATAAACCCTAATTGGGAATAAAAGCTCAATTCCTTAAGAATACTCAGCCGAAATGTGAACTTTTTTATGAGTGCAAATGTTGTTTATCCCTACTCGTTTAAAAGCTTGAAACCGTTTTACATGTGCATGACTGGGGAAGGATAGGATCAAGTATTGGTAAGGGCTAATTTCTACTCAGTTCCATTGATGTTATATTAGTAAAACTGGAAAATTTTCTTAATTCTCTGTGCCTGAGTTGCCGCCAGCAAAATGTAGGATAAAATTTATTTCCTAAGGTTATGTGAGATTCATTTAAGTATGTATCATGCTTAGGATTATGTTTAACGCATATTGATCACTAAACTAACATTAGAATGAATCCTGACCTAGTTGGTATCCTATCACCAGCACTGGTTTTCATACATACAGGGCAGTGACTATAACATAATTCTTATAAGCAACCTGCTTACCCCTCGAGAAGAGTCTTATTTGAATTTTTCATCATTCCACTTTATTGCTCATGAATTAGGAATGCTTCCCAACCCCTAGGCCATCAGAGGTTAGTTTTGTTTTGATACTGAAACTCTATAATGAAACCAGTTTCACATATTTTGGCTTCTTTTCTTTTTTATTCTGAAATATATCCCACTTCTTTCATTTGAGACTGCCCATCCTTTCTTATAGGTGTCTTGTTTTTTGCTCATATGAAACTTTCGTACTCTTCAGTGATATTTTCAAAACAGTCACCGAGAAGTCTTCATGCTGGAGCATTCTTCTTCATTATTTAGTTAGAATTACTCTAATGTCTAGTTTTTGAAGACCGTACTAAAGACAGCAGGGAGTTGGTCTACTTGGTCATTAATGTGAACACTTTCTAGAGTTGTATGGGTGTCGGAGACGTGTCCCTGACAGTGCCGGGAAGCAAGTTCCCTTTTACTCCGGAGCCAGTGGGGAATGGATGAAAACTCAGGAATCCGATGCAGTTTTAAAAGGCTTTACTTATCACAGGTTTAGGCATACAAGTCAGCAATAAAAAAAATATTGTGCTTAGGATTCCTGGCTAAAACCCCAGCCACATGTAGGCCAAGATGGTGGCCACCACGTGTTATGGCCCTGTAGAGAGGAGACAAAGACAAGACTCCCAAGAAGAGTGTGAGTCCCAAAAGAGAGCCCAAAAAGAGAGAGCCAAAAGAGAGCGTGAGAGGAAGCAGGCTGGTTTTATACCACTGCAACTCAGACCTCCCACTATTTTGGGAAGAAGGAAGGGTCAAATGCCCTTAGGTAATTTCTCCCAGCACCTCACCTAGGCCCTATTATATGATAATGTTTTGAGCCAAGATCTGCCCGGAAATGCCTTTATAGGGTAGAGAAGGGGGTTTCTGAGATGGCATGTCTCCAGTTAAATATTTCTCCAAGCCTTCACAAGAGTCTTGTCTACTTCATGGTAGTTTTGTATTTTAGTTGCCTTTGAATTATCAGGGAGCCAGGCTTGCTTGCTTGGAGGCAAACAGCATTTCTCTCTGGGCTAATTACTTAGAGATCCAACGTGGCCAGACAAATATGCTGGTAAGATCTAGCTAGTCCCACGATGATTGTGGTAGCATGAGAGAATATTTATACCAGCCAGTACAGAATACATGGTCAGACAAACTGCCACATTTAAACTACCCCTTATCTACGAAGTGATTTGCAGGAGGCAATCCAGGGCAGATGCAGAGGCTTTTAGGCTTTTAGGTGTCCTGCAACAATGGGGAAGACAAAAGAGCAAAAACAGCAACAAAGCATTTCTAGGTCTGTTTAAATCTGTCTATCTTACAGTATCAGCTCTTTACAGAATCAGCTTCTTATCAGACAGGCCTAAACTCCAGTAACACCTGCTCTGAGATAACTTTATTGACTATCCTATCTAATAAAGCACCATCCTACCTGTAATCATTCTCTATCATATTGCCTACTGAATAAGCTATATAATATTTATTGTAATTTGAAAGTATCTCTCCCACAGATTCTACTTTTAAAATGGAAGCTTATAGTGTTAGTTTAAATAACCACTAAGAGTAACAAGCTTCTTTGGGTAGTGAAAGCTTTCAGTGACATGTAACCTTTCAGTTAACGTAATTGGCACAAATTCATCAGACTAATTCTTTCAGCCTTGCTAAAGTAAATGGTTTGAGGAAGGATAGTAGCCCAGCGCTCAGTCATTCAGCATAAGACATCCTTCCTGACAACAAATATGAAACCCATTCAACAATTTGTAAGGTGAAAGAAGTAGTTTTTTCTTGTAATGAAATATTTAATTTTTTATTATACCACCATGATATATACAATTACAATGATGTTCATAATCAGATTTCAGTCTTACAGTGTTCCAGCACCTGCCCCTCCACCAGTGCCCTATTCTTACCTCCCCCCCAGCTTGCCTCAGAAATGTTGTATCAAAAATGAAATATTGTATCAGAAATGAAACCTAGCACATGTAAGGCTTACGCTCTAGCACCTTTGCTATCTCCCCACCTTCCAAACACGTTTTATCATTTCTATGTTTATTTGGGGGCCACAACCTGCAGTGGTCTGCATCATATTCCAGTTCTGCACTTGGGGATCATTAATGGTGAATTTCAAAGAACCATGGGGTGCCAGGAATTGAACCTGTATCTCCTGAATATCCACTTCCACCTTGTTGAACTCTCCCTGTACCCAAAATATCTTTGCATATGAAAAACCATGGCGACACTCTGAAAGTATTTGTACATCTTGAAATACAAGCAATGCTGTCATGTTTTATCAAATTATGCCTGAAACATGACTTTTTAAAAGAGCCTTTAAACTCTTATAGCTCTTCTTAGACATGCAAAATACATCAGAAAATACATAGGCTTATGACCAAAGATGCTCAACTTGAGACATCAGTTTGAGGGCAGAGGAATGGGGGACAGCTCTGTGCAACACGATTGTTTACAGTGTATGTTCTATGATGTGTTCCAGTGGAAAGATCAAGAGTTGGCATATCATCTCTAAGTGGGAAGGCACAGAATATATCAATGCCTCCTATATTATGGTATGTCCCAGGAGTCACTGAGAAATCTGTCCACCACTCTGTATTACCAGAAATAAAGGCAGAATTGGCTTCTGGAAGTAGTAGCTGAGGATGTGAGGATCATCATACAAAACATACAAATCACCTATCTAAGAGGAGCCATTTTACTTCCTAAGGAAGATGCACCAGCTTCAACAAGCCAGGTTCACAGACTTTGCCATTCCAGATTGAACCTAGAGTTCTCACCAGCAAACTAATTGACTATCTGGGGATCTGGACTTCTGAAGACGTGATTGCTCTATGGAAGGCACTTTCCTTGAAATAATTTGAAATATTTTGAAATATATATATGCTGTGAAATATTTTGATATATATATATGCACGAAGTCTGCAATTAATGTAACATTTTATGCAAATAAGGCAGTTTTATTGCTTATACTGCATTCCTGACTTGCTGAACGTAATTTTTGCTCCCAAATTGGTATTTTTAATAAAATTTTCTGATAAAATTGAGTTGATCATATTATTTCACTTTTAATTTATTGACTTGAAAGATTGCATCGATCAGTATTCAAATATTCATCCGTCTTGGTTACCTTGAATATGTATTACTTGATCATAATTGATTATACTTTTCATACAGTGACTAGGGTTGCAGTTCAGTGTTTGGTCGTTCTGTATTTGTTTTGATTGGGGGCCACAGGGCTGTGCTCAGGGCCTACTCCTGCCTACGTTTAAAGGTATCTCTATGGATGTGTAGATCAAACAAGTGTCACTCACATGTATGAAAAATAGCCTTAACCCCTATACTGTTCTTTTGGTCCCTGTTTTTGTTTAGTATATCAAGGATTTACCAGAAACCAAAATAAAATGGAAGGAAAAAATACTTGTACTTTATTTGAATTTTTGGTTTTGGGCCCATATGCAGATATAGGGGCTGAGGAATTTCGAGCTCTTCACTAAGGTATCATTCCTGGTGTGGCTTGGGTGACAAAATAGGATGCTGGGAATCAAATCATGGTTATTGGTTATTTTTGTTATTTTTTCTTCAGCACTAAACTCCTGAGACTTTCTCATTTGTCATTTTGTTTGTGTTGAATGACCTGCTCTAGAAAATACTTTTTATTTATAAAAGTATCTTTATTCCTTATAATTTCTAAAGGATAGCTTTACTGAACACAGAATTTTGTACTTAAAGCTCTTTCTCCCTCAGAATCAGAAAAACATTATGGTCTTTTTTTTTGCCTTTTTAAGATGCATAATAATATTTTGATACTCTCCTGTAGGTAACATGATACTCTTCTATTTTTAGAAATTAAATATGACAATTTTTGATATAAATGTTCTTCCTATTGGTGTTTAACTAGACTTCATAGACCTGTAGGGTCTACATCTGCTCAAATTTGAAAGTTTCTTATTTTTTTTTGAATATTTTAGTTTCATTCTCTGTTCTCCTTTTGGGAATCTAGTGATATTAATTATAATAACACATTATTGAATTTTTCAGTTCTTTAATTTCAATTTGTTTCTATTGGTTATTTTTCTAATATAACTTTTATTTTCTGAGTTTTCTAGTTTTGTTTCCAGAGGAATTATAAATGTGTTTAATACTTCTTTTAAAAACAAATCACATCAACTTATTATTAATGGTTAGGATTGGATTAAAAGCATAAATTTAATTCAATGTTGGTATAAAGGAGCAAAAGTTTCTACCTTCAAAAAAGTCAAATGGTTGACATTTTTTGTCAAAGGAACTCTAAAAGACTGAGTGGGATGCTGCTTTACTGAAAGGATTTAACTGTAAATTTCTTTTTCTTTTTTTCTTCCTTCCTTCCTTCCTTCCTTCCTTCCTTCCTTCCTTCCTTCCTTCCTTCCTTCCTTCCTTCCTTCCTTCCTTCCTTCCTTCCTTCCTTCCTTCCTTCCTTCCTTCCTTCCTTCCTTCCTTCCTTCCTTCCTTCCTTCCTTCCTTCCTTCCTTCCTTCCTTCCTTCCTTCCTTCCTTTCCTTCCTTCCTTCCTTCCTTCCTTCCTTTTCCTTCCTTCCTTCCTTCCTTCCTTTTCCTTCCTTCCTTCCTTCCTTCCTTCCTTCCTTCCTTCCTTCCTTCCTTCCTTCCTTCCTTCCTTCCTTCCTTCCTTCCTTCCTTCCTTCCTTCCTTCCTTCCTTCCTTCCTTCCTTCCTTCCTTCCTTCCTTCCTTCCTTCCTTCCTTCCTTCCTTCCTTCCTTCCTTCCTTCCTTCCTTCCTTCCTTCCTTCCTTTCCTTCCTTCCTTCCTTCCTTCCTTCCTTCCTTCCTTCCTTCCTTCCTTCCTTCCTTCCTTCCTTCCTTCCTTCCTTCCTTCCTTCCTTCTTCGTTCGCTCTTTGGTCCTTCCTTCCTTCCTTCCTTCCTTCCTTCCTTCCTTCCTTCCTTCCTTCTTCCTTCCTTCCTCCCTCCTCGGCAATGCTCAGGGGTTACTCTTGGCTTTTCGGCTCAGGAATTACTCCTGGCAGTGCTGGGGGATCATATGCGATGCTGGGGATGGAAGCCAGGTTGGCCGTGTGCAAGGCAAATGCCTTACCCACTGTAATATCGCTACAGGCCCTAATTGTAAATTTCTTTCTGCAAGGGTTCCCTCTTAGTTTACTTATCTCTGGAAGAAGAATGTGGAAAACCTTATGCCTTTATCCTTTATCTCCTTTCTTTGTAGAAGTCAATATTTAAATTTTATTGCACCTTTCCTGACTGATCTTTTGTCCTTTCCCAATATCCTGTGCTTTAACCATGTTATTTAAAAATGGTGCCTGAAGCCATGTGTAGGAGTTGCTCAGCTCTTCTGTTAATTCTGTATATATTGGAGTTATAGGATTCATATAGATTTATTAATAAATCTTTTTCTCTTGTCAGTCTGACTTACCTTTGTTTATTCAGTCCTCTAAAGACCCCAAAGTAAATTGACATGATTTTCTTTACGCCTGACAATACAATCAAATGTCTTAAAAGGAAAAAAATATTAGCCACCATCTTATAGACTCACCCACTAGCCCTGATCTTCTGATTCAACACTAAATCTCGGAGGAAATGCAAGTCAAAAATGCATGAACACACCAATTGCCCACAGCTAAGAATTCTGGGGCATCCTCGAGATGTGGGTGAGCCAGGTACCTGCCTTACCAAGCCCTGATGCCACAGACACCCCATCACTATAGTCATGCCAGGACTCAACTCCCCCACTTCACTAGTATTCTCTGCAGACACACCAAACTGTGAATGTTTTCGGATACACTAGTGATCACTGTATCACTGTATCACTGTCTTCCCGTTTCATCATCGATTTGCTCGAGCGGGCACCAGTAACATCTCCATATGTCCTGTCTCATGCAAGTAGAGCCGAAGGGCACCTGCTTGCTCCAGGAACATAAAGAGCCTCAAACCATTCCATCAGGTCATGGGAATGAGGTCTATAGTTGTTACTGGTATTTGGCTAGTGATCAGGAAGGGAAATCCGGAATCATCTCAGAGTCAAGGTGTTCAGGCTCCCCTGAACCCACCAGGCATATTTTCAGGAGTCCCATCAACCACACCCACCTCCGCATAGCCACCACCATGTCAACCTATTCCCCAGACCATAGATTCTGAAGTCTAGACACTGTTGGAGGACATGTTTAGCTAATCTGGGAGTTTTGTTGTTTTGCTCACTCCCAGCTTAATCTTATTTAAGCCAATGTTCATTCTAATGAGACTTCTCTTCTATGTAAACACTTCTAGAGGGTGTGGCAGTTACAGAAGTCACCTTGATTGAATAACTTCTGACTTATACATCTACTAAGACTTCTATGTTTTCTAGATTGGGCACAGCTCCTCTTTATACCCACTGCACCCAATGTGGGACAGTTAGAATTTACCCGGAGACTACCACCCTGGCTACGCTGAGACTAAAGGTAGACTATAGGAAGGATCATACTAGTTTGCTCTAAGCAGGCGAGTATGACCCTTTCAGTACATGAGAACAAGATACTCAGAATCACACTGGTGCAGATAATAATAATAAGGACCTTGTGGGTACCATCTAGATTACATGAAGCTCATGAAGTTAAGATGTATTACTTTATATCAGCCCCTCTCTCTCCAGTGTTTTACATAAGAGATAATCTTATGTAAAAGGATTAGTCCTTGGTGTAACCTTTGTTTATACCTACAATAGGGTGTGGCACTACACTCTGTTTAGGGTTCTTTGTTGGCATGACAACCTCCCGATTGGGTTACTTTGGTGTATATAAGGGGCTGACTTGAGGCCCCTTCACCTTTTACCTTTGCCTTTTGGTTCCTCAGCCTTCAGCTTTTGGCTCCTGCTTTTGGCTTTTGGCTTTGGTCTTTTGCTCTTTGGCCTTTTGCTCCATCTTCTAGTGCTGTGGAAGAGCTTTTGTACTATTAAAAGCCATTTTTGGAACTGCACTGGACTCGTGAGTTTTCATCTGTTCTCCCGGCGTCCTCGGAGGTAGAAGACAACCTCTGTCCTGACACTGTCGGGGACCCCGCGGCGTTCCCCGACAAGACACCTTCTTTTTTTTGTCTTTTGGGTCACACCCGGCGATTCTCAGGGGTTATTTTTGGCTCTGCAGTCAGGAATTACTCCTGGCAGTGCTCAGGAGACCATATTATGCTGGTAATCAAAGCAAGGTCAGCCCCCTGCAAGGCAAACACCCTACCCACTGTACAATGACTCTGACCCCATGACACCTTCCAATTCCTCAATATTGAAATTCCAGTATTTGAATTCTCCATTACACCAAATTAGATGGGAAAGTGATAAGAAGCCAACAAACTCACATAAACTCAGCAAACAAAAACAGTAACATAAAGGACTCAACTCGTGACAAATAATTTAGTAAGTTCTTAGATAAGAGCTTAATAACTCCATGATGAGCTATAACAATTTTACATTAATGAATGTTTTTATACTCATAAATTTTAATTTGGGGTGTTTTGTTGTATTAAATTTCAGCTTAAGTATTGTATCATCTGTGTGGCTTTTGTCTACAATAAAATCAAAAGCAAAAATTAAAATATTTTGAAATGTAAAAATAAAGTTACTTTGAGAGCCAATACTAAAACCAGTTGTTTGGTGGAATCTACAGGGTGTTAAGGAGGGAGCCCAGGGCCTCACCTATATTAGACAAATATATCTTGTACTACTTCACCCATATTCCAGTCAGACTTGTGTTTTATATTCAAGTTTTCCACCTGAATTCTTAGTAGTGGACAGTCAATCACATCTTATTTTCATCTATTTTATTAAAAGACTAGATGAAATTTACACCTTTATTTTAGGAGCAAGTCACCTTTGTTCAGCTTTTAAAAAAATAGTATTTTATTATACCACCGTGAGATATACAATCACATAGATGTTCATGTCTGGGTTTCAGTCACACATTGTTTCAGCACCAATCCCTCCACCAGTGCCCATTTCCCACCATCAATTTTCCCCACTCCCCTCCCCTCTCCTCCAGCCTGCCTCCATGGAGAGTTCTTTATCTCTTTTCTCTTTCTTTCTTTCTCTCTCTCTCTCTCTCTTTCTCTCTTCCTTCTCTTACACCCTGTGGCTTGCAATACATACACTCAGAGGCTATCACGCATATCTTTTTGCCTGTATTCGATACTCAGTTCTAGGCTAGTATCATCACTTACAACAATTGTTAACACACTGTTCCCTTCTCTGTCCCATGGAACCTTTGACTCCCAGTTGCTTGTGGTAGATTCCATTTTTGGAAAGACTTCCTGATCCAGGTTTTGTCTGACCTTGGGTATTGGTATCATTTTATATATATATATATATATATATAGTATGTATGTGTGTGTGTGTGTGTACCATAAAAAATAAATGCACTTATTCTATATCTGTCTCTTTCCTTCTGGCTAATTTCACTCAACATGATCCTCTCCACGTCCATCCATTTATAGGCGAATTTCAAAACTTCATTTTTCCTAACTGCTGCATAGTATTCCATTGTGTAGATGTACCAAAGTTTCTTTATCCAGTCATCAATTCTCGGGCACTCTGGTTGTTTCCAGATTCTGGCTATTGAGAGTAGTGCTGCTAAAAACATAAACGTGGGGATGGTGTTTCCACTGTGTGTTTTTGGATTCCCAGGATATATTTCCAGGAGTGGTATGGCTGGGTCAAAAGGGAGCTCAATTTCTAGCTTTGCAGGAATATCCATATTGTTTTCCAAAAAGGCTGTATTAGTAGACATTCCCACCAACCTTTGTTCAGTTTTAACAAGCAAGTTATAGTACTGCTTTGTGGGCTATTGTTCCAACAATGATGGTTTAAGGAACTGGAAAGAGAGACAGAGTAGGTGAGTCAAAGCTCTTGCTTTGCATATGACTGACTCTGGTTCAAGTCTTGGCAACCCACATAGAATCCTGGGGTATATAACACCAGAAGTTATCCTTGAACATCACTGGTTATGGCTCCAAATCCCAGCCCCTTCTACCAAAATGACAGTTTCAACTTTGTACTTTTTTTTTAATCCTGGGATTTTACTTTGGATTTCTAGATTTATCTTGTGCTATAGATAATCTTGCAGTTCTTTTTTAAGAAATACTTGAGGCGAATGAGGAATAGGATTTAATCAGACTAGGCTTCCCAGAGTGACTCAAAGCTGGAGGAAAGGGGTCCAGACCACAGGTCCCAGTTTCCTGACCTTCCATCCCTATGGAAACAAACTCCTAATAGGATGCTTTGCTTGAACTGAGCTTAAAATTACACTGTAATGAAGAGTCCCATTAGCAAGCATCTATAAATGGCTTTGCTCTTTGAATCTCAAGAGGATATAAAAGAAATGGATTAAAGTTCAGTTTCCTCAGATAGCAAAGCTTAGGAACTGAACACAGAAATCTCAAAATGATTAACAGTAATATATATGTAAAACAAGTAAACTGATAGTATGTTCACCAAAAGCTTAGTGGGATTCTAGAGGAAACAGGAATTTATATTATCTGTCCTCAGACCTCCTAAGATTAAGAAGAAAAAGTGTTTAAACCTCAAGGCTATTAACACTCAGTTTATCTGAACTTACAGAAAGAGCAAAAGAAAGCTTCTGATGACAGTTCATTTCTTTTAAAACTAAGAGCCAGAAGAAAATCAAGGGCATCAGCAGGTGAGGCTCTCAAAAGATAAGAAATGAAAAACAGCGACCAAAGCGATGGTTCAACATGTAGGATGTTTGCCTTGCGCATGGCCAACATGGGTTCAATCCAAGGCATCCCATATCAATCCGCAGGCATTGTCAGAAGTGATTCCTGAAAATGAAGCCAGTAGACACCCATGAACATGGCCGGGTGTGGCCCAAAAATTTAAAAAAAAAAGGAAAAAAAACAATTTAAAATAATATTACCAAGAACCTCAGTGGATACCATAAAATATAATGTTGACTGCCATTTCATAATTAATATAGTTAATTATTCTATTATTTTCAGTTATCAGAGAGAAATAACAAAGATTTAAATTTATAGAAAAGTTTCCAATGAATATTTGCAAGTTTTTGTAAAGCTATCTGTGGCTATCAGAGATAACGCTTACTCAAACCTTGGCTTCTTGCTTTAGGATACCATTGTCTAGCATTCTTAAAATTTAAAAATATCACATTCAATTGAAGATGAACAAAAATAAGTCTTCTTAGAACCCCAGAAGACATTACACTCAAGTTAGTCTCACCAAAGTGGATCCACAGAGAGGAGTCCTACCAAAGAGGAGACAGTATCTCAAGTCATTTCCCTTATATACACAAAGTAATCCTAACTTCAGGGAGGGTCCTATCAACAAAGAACCCTAAACAGCTTCTAGATAGTAGAAGAGTGTAGAAGGGTGGTGCCACACCCTACTACAGTCTAAAATGATTATGCCAAGGACTAATCCCTTCTGAGATTATGAGATTATCTCTTATGTAAACACTGAAGAGGTTGGTATAAAGTAATACATGTTAATTTCATGGGCTTCATGTAATCTAGATGCTACCCACAAGGTCCTTCTTACTTATTATATGCAGCAGGGTAATTCTGAGTATCTTGTTCTCCATATACTGAAAGGGTCACACTCACCTGCTTGAGAGCAAACTAGTATGAGCCTTCATATAATCTTAAATAATAGTCTCAATGTAGCCAGGTTGGTAGTATCCTGGTAAATTCTAACTGTCCCACGCTGGATCCAGAGGGTATAAAGAGGAGCTGTGCCCAATCTAGATAACATAGAAGTCTTAGTAGATGTATAATAATAAGTCAGAAGTTACTCATTCAGAGTCAAGGTGACTTCTGCAACTGCTACACCCTCCATCAGTGTTTACATAGAAGATCTCATTAGTATGAACCCTGGCTTAAGAACATGCAAATAGATTAAACTGTGAGTGGATAAAACAGCAAAGCTCCCAAGCTAGCTAGGCCTGTCATCCAACGTGTGTGTGTGTGTGTGTGTGTGTGTGTGTGTGTGTTTGGGGGCAAATCTGTGATGCTCAGGGCTTATCCTGGCCTTGCATTCAAGAGTCACTCCTGGCCATATCGAGAGACCATAAAGGATTTGAGAATCAACCTGGGTCACCCATGTGCAAGACAAGTGCCTTCACCACTGTTCTATATCTTCGGTTCCTTCATCTCAGTTTTTATTTTTTTATTACTATTGCATGATAGTAATTTTTTGTATTATTATTGCATCAATAAATGCTGGATTTAGAGGTGACTACGAGAGTATGCCACCTGAACGGCAGAGCCTGGCAAGCTACCCGTGTCATATTTCTATGCCAAATACCAGTAAAATTATAGACCTCATTCCCATGATCTGATGTAATGGTTTGAGGCTCTTTATGTTCCTGGAGCAATCAGATGCCCTTGGGCTCTACTAGCATGAGACAGGACATATGGAGATGTTACTGGTGCCTGCTCAAGCAAATCGATGATGAACGGGAAGACAGTGATTCAGTGATAGTTCTAATGACGAAATGTTAGTAAATGTTGCCTGACTGTAGTTCTGACAACTGGAGTCCCTGCAAAACCCCCCCACATATTATTACTCAGTAATAACCTTTGATCTTTTGACTGAATAGGAGCAGATATGACCCTCTAATGCACACCTTTTGAAAGGCCATCTCTGGTTTATTCATGGGTTGCTTATGCAGCCCCCAAATAAATGACTTAACACTATATTAGGACTTGAAATTACATTTTGCAAAACGTTTCGAAAACAAGGACCTTCTTAGGATATGAAGCAAGTATTATAAAAAAAAACCTTTAAGGTCAATAATTCAAGGATCATACTTCCAGTTCTCCCTACCCTCCAATTTTGTTTACCAATTTACAGCAATAAAATACGTCTCACTACTTGGTTTTCATTTGTTTCTCAAAGTCATTGAGAAATAGAAATAGACACAGAGACAGAAAGACTGGGAATCTGAAATGAGAAAAATCTGTATTTACTAGTTGCCCTTTCCTGGAGCCTTAATCTTACTCTTTTCAGCTAGCAAGGGCATCAAGCAGCTGATAGATCTCAGATGGCTTAGCAAATTTTCATAGTCAGGGTGCAAAGGAGTCTCATAGTCCTGTGGGTTTTCCAGAAAGTGAACAGGAAAACATAGGGCAGACTGATAAGACAAAAAGTCAAAAGGAATTTTAAAAATAATCTGTAATACATCCTGAAGAACATAAGAAATCTCAATGAACTGAGTAGCTCACCCACAGAAATTCAGACATCCGATCTGGTTAAGGCAAAGGTGGAGGGAGAAAGGGTAAGGTCTTTTAGAGAGATTCCCAAGGAAAACTCAGCAGAACTTAAGTGTATAGATTTAACTTATTTTTTCTACAAAGGAACAGAGACCTTGAGGACCTAAGAGATTAAGTCTTCAAGGTATAATATGGGAGATGCTATCAAATGTGAATTCTACATTTATGAAAGACTTTACAAAAAAAAAAGCAGTATCAGACCAGTTTTCAAGACCCTCCCATCAGATAAACACTTTGGCTAAAAGATGTATTTGGAGGTAGCAGATTTAGCTTTGAGGAAAAGTCACTTGGAAATGCTGAAATGTCCTTTCTCTTTTAAAGCAGAAGTGAGCTTGGGAACCATTGTAACATATATTCAGGGGTGGTCTATGTTCTCAAAATGGATAAAATGGTACAAGTTCTGATATTGCATACAAGTTGATTTTCATTTTCCAGGCTGGCTCTATCACCATGAGCTTATGAAAAAAGGGGGTCTTACAGGAAATATTATTAAACGAACCTGGAGAACAGAAATACATAATTATCCAATGTCGCATGGCCATTACGTGACAGAGTAAAATATTTTAAAAGTGCAGGATATGATTATATAGGATTATCTGTTGAATGCCTCATCTGTAATACTACTTGTAAAAACAGCTATTTACCTTTATTTTGTGGTTAGAAATTAATGTAGTAAAAAGCAAATAAAATATAATAAAACTGGTATTAATGCTAGACAACATCCAATAAAGTGACTCAATCATAAAATTGGCAAAGTATATGAATATACACAATTCAAAGAAAACATATGTAGGAATCAAGCATAGAAAAAAAATTCTTAACATATCTATTGTCTTAACTCTTATGTCTATTGCAGTGCTTAGTGTAATGAACAGGATTTGGAAACAAACTAAATGTAAAATAACAGATTAATGAAATTAAGTAGCTGTGGCATATGTACATACAACTTCTTCATATGCATACAATGAACTACTATGTAATTAAGTAAATATGAAATCATGCAGTTTTCTTAAATGTGGATTGAACTTAAGGCTATCATGTTAAAGTGAACTTAGTAAGAGGGAAAACAAATGCCAGATGATCTCATTCAGTTGAGGAATATTTAATGATAAAACAAGGGGAAGATAGTATTAAATAATGTCAAACTATTATCCTTGATTAAAAACTTACCCAGGGGGCCGGAGGCGATAGCCCAGCTGGTAGGGCGTTTGCCTTGCATGCAGCCGGCCCATGCCGCCCAGGTTCGATCCCCGGCATCCCATATGGTCCCCGGGCACTGCCAGGAGTGATTCCTGAGTGCAGAGCCAGGAGAAACCCCTGAGTATTGCCAGGTGTGACCCAAAAAGCAAAATAAATAAATAAATAAATAAATAAATAAATAAATAAATAAACAAAAACTTACCCAGAATCAGTGCCGGGTGTTAAGGGAGGAAATGAAGATTAAAGGTGATATAAGAATGGAGGGAGAGTCATGGGCATTTAGTGGTGGTGAAGTGCTATAAGTTTGTGTAACTAAACTATTTTCAAGCCCAGGAATGCTTGAGCCTAAGACACAGGTACACCTGGCAGAGCAGAAACCAGCTTTCCCGTTGCATGGCCACTGCGCAGCAGTTTACCTCCAAATTACCACAAATATTCTACCCACCCCTCTGAGAGACCCCCACAGACTAATGAGAATATAGCGCCCGCATGGCAGAGCCTGGCAAGCTGTCCAATGCGTGTTAGATATGCCAAATCCAGTAACAGAAATGTTTATTTTCCTGACCCGAAAGAGCCCTTAATATGGCAGCAGTAAGAAAGGCAAACAAGCAGTGCCTGATAAAATTTCATGGCCATCCTAGGCTGCCAAAAAAGAAGAAGGACTAAAATGACTGTCTGTATTTTCAATGCACGTACGCTGGCATCAGAAATATATATTGAGGATCTGATGCTACAAGCGCAAAAGATCAAGTACGACATCATTGGTCTGACTGAGATGAGGAGGCGTCAGTTGCATCATGCTGTATTTGACACCTGAGAAGAATTGTTCCTTGGAACATGCGAAGAAAGAGGTGTTGGTGGCATTGGTGTCCTTGTCAACACGAACATAGCCATAAACATTGATTCATTTGAATGCCTAACAAACCGAATAGGACAATTACACTTGAAGAGATGTGGCCCACTGCCAGCAATTTCTATCTTCATTGTCTACTCACCAGCATCCACATATAAAGAAGATGAAATTGAGAAATTCTACATGGAATTGGAGGAGTTCTATAAAAAGATCACACCTTCTACAAGATCATAGTCGGTGATTTTATTGCCAAGATAGGACCAAGAAGATTGGCTGAAGAACTCCACATCGGGACTCATGGCCTAGAATGGAACAAACAGGGTGAGAGACTATCTGAGTTCATCATGTCCACCAAGGCCACTCATGGGAACTCACAGTTCCAGAAGGCTGAAGCGAAACATTGGACATGGGAATCTCCTGGCAGACAGTTCCACAAATGAAATTGACCACATCATCTTCAATTTACGGTTTTGTCTGACTGATGTAGCTGTCGTCCCCAAATTCCAAACAGGATCGGACCACCGTCTCCTTCATGCAAAATTCTACTTCCCGCAACGGGGAGAAAAGGCTGCAAAGTTTAAGAAGAGAACTCCCAAAACGACCACCAACTGGGAACTCTTTGACCATTGCAGCAACATGGGAAGATACCATCATTGACCACATTGATGAAGAATACAACCGACTGGTTCAGCACCTCCATGATTGTGTGAAGAATGCTGAGAGAGAGAAAGACACAAAAGAACGCCTGTCTTCAGAAACTCTCGAGCTCATTCGCCAATGTGGCAAGGCGCGAGCCTCAGGAGACCAAATGCTAACGTCCAAGCTTGCTAAATGGTGCAGAGAAGCAATAAAAGAAGACCTCAAAGACAGAAGAGCAGAAATACTGGAAGATGCAGCAAAAGCCGGGAAAAGCATTCGCATTGCTTGCCTCTCCTTCGCCAACTATAAGACCAAGATGACTGCCCTCCGAAGCCCTGATGGATCTATCACATCTTCCAGAAAGGCAATGGAGAAGATTATCCAGGACTTCTAGTCAAATCTCTTTGATAGCCACATCCACCTGCCCACATACCAAATTCCACAGGATGGATATGTTATTCCCAACGTTCTCCCTTCTGAAATCCAACATGCCATCTCGTCAGTAAAGAAGGGAACAGCACCAGGACCAGACAAAGTCAGACCCGAACACCTGAAGAATCTGCCATCGGTACTCATCAATACACTATCTCAGCTCTTCACACGCTACCTGTCCGAATGCAAGGTGCCCTCCCAATGGAAAACCAGCAAGACAGTTCTACTGTTCAAGAAGGGAGACATTCACGACATCGGCAACTATCGCCCCATCTGCCTGTTGTCCGTCATCTACAAGCTGTTTACACGAGTCATCCTGAACAGGATTAGCCGAACACTAGATGAAGGACAACCATGCGAGCAAGCAGGCTTCCGGAAAGGATTCAGCACAATCGACCATATCCACACAGTAACCAAGCTCATTGAGGTTTGTAGGGAGTACAAGATACAGCTCTGTCTCACGTTCATTGATTTACAGAAAGCCTTTGATTCTGTGGAGACTGAAGCAGTCATTGAAGCCCTAGCCAAACAGGGTGTTCAAACCCAATACATCAAGATCCTTCATGAGCTGTATTATGGATTCACCACCAGGATCTCACCATTCTACAAAAAAAGTGATCATTAATGTGAAAAGAGGGGTTCGACAGGGTGATACCATTTCACCAAAACTCTTCAGTACCACCCTCGAGAACATCATGCAACAATTTAGTGGGAAAGAATGGGAGTGAAGGTAGATGGTCGGCAACTACACCACCTCCGCTCGCTGATGACATCGTTCTAATAACACCAAACATTAGCCAAGCGGCACAAATGCTGGCTGACTTGATCGAGAATGTGGAAAGATAGGTCTACAGATGAATCTAAAGAAAACTATGTTCATTAAGAATGAACTAGTTCCTGAGGCCCCATTCACTCTCAATGGAACAAACATCTCTGAATGCAGCAGTTATGTGTACCTAGGTCGAGAAATCAACATGATGAACGACCTAAAACCTGAGCTGTGCAGGAGGAAGAGAGCGGCATGGAATGCCTTCAAAGGCATCAAAGAAATAGCTAAAAGGACAAAGAACCTCTGGCTCCGGGCACATCTCTTTGACTCCACTGTTCTCCCTTCATTAACATACGCCTCAGAGACCTGGGCCCTACAAAAGCAGGATGAGAATGCTACTTGGGTCATCCTTTCGATTCCAGAGAGGAATCGAAAGAGCTATGCTTGGAATATCACGCCTCACTCAAGTGAGAGAAGGAATCGGAGTTCTGACCTCAGTCCCTATTCCAGAATCAGGGACGCTGTCTCGTTTGCCAAGTCTTCGAAAATCAGATGGGCTGGACATGTAATGCGATTTGGAGACAACCGCTGGACTAGAGCCATTACCAACTGGATCCCACGGGATGTCAAAAGATCACGTGGCCGCCCAACTACAAGATGGTCAGACTTCCTTGTAAGGGACACTGAAGGAACGTTTTGAGGCTCTTCATATTCCTGAATCAACCAGATGCCATTGGGCTACATTGGCATGTAATAGGGTCCAATGGAAATGTTACTGGCGCCCGATCGAGCAAATCGATGAATAACGGGATTCAAGTGATCAAGTGATCTAAACTATAAACTTAAACAACAATAATCTTCATTCTTCCCAGTGAAGATGAGTTTACAACTAGAATGTGCTTAGGCACAACTCAATGAGTGTGAATGTTGTGAGCAACACAGCCAATGATGAGACCATGGCCTGATGTGTGACTTCTGGAAAACAACACAATCTAATGTTCTGGTCAATGAGATAAAAGTGAAGAGAAGAAAGAACTGGGTAAAAAATGGGTGTAGGATTTCAGATTCACAAGAAAAAAAAATTCTGGAATCTGTTATACAATTGGGTGTAGCTTAGTGTTTATGTATACATTGACTATTATAAATTACATTATAATGAATGCTACCTTGTGAATAAATATGTATATATATGCATGTAAGCATGTTAATATTTACAGGTAATTTATGTATTAGAAGACTTTTTATTATAATTAAACATTATTAGACTGAGCATTGGTATCAAATACATTGTTAAATTACTACAAAACCTCCTTGAACCATTTAGCCTATTGTTAAAATAAATTTACTCGAAAAATATTCAGATTTAATGATGATAGATTTATTCATTCTATTTTAGAGTTCAGCTGCTCAATATCCGTGTGCTATAAAATGCTAATAGCTAAAGATCAGAGAGGGAAAAAAGAATCATAAAGCTAGAACAAAAACATAAGAACTTTGTGATTATGGTTTTGAATGGTCCAACTATCTACTTTAACACATTTTTGGTGGGCTTAACAAAACTTAAAAAAATAACTGTACAGAATCTTTTATTGACAATTTCATAATGTAATATTGTAAGACATGAGCATTAATGACTAATGGAATCAATCTATCATTCTTTATTGCTTCACAATAATCGGGCACCTTTGAGCCCAATTAGATACCTGGATTCCTAATATGAGTAAGTTTTATTAAATGACATAAATGAATGTCAGAAATAACTATCATTTGTTTCCCATTTTCATGTAGCAAGGAGAAAATAAATTATTGCAGTGGAGTTCTAACTTCCTTTACAAATCTTGAATGTTGGGCTGGGAAAATGGCTTAAAGGTATGGAACACATGCTTTGTCTGAGGGAGCCTCAGCTTCAATTCCCAGCACAAAGTTCTTTCAGCATTTCTGGGTGTGGTCCAAAGGAAAAAAACCAACAAAGAAAAATAATGAATGATCCAGACTCCACAGCTTGGCAGAGCCACACCCCACAGAATAGACTCCAAACCCAGATATGCACGACTGGGTGATCGAATCAACCAGTTTTCCTGGGGAGCTGAAGCTGGGGTGCTGTCCCCCAACTTAATGCCCTCCAGCAAGGCCTGGTGGGCCTGCCCAGAATTGTGACCTGCTGGGACTGTACATGGGGGTTCCCATGTACCATGTAACCATGTACATGGGGGGTCCCATGTACCCCCTTCTGTCATCTCAAAACCTAGTATATTCATCTAACTGGTATCCCATCACATTTTCTGGAAATGCAGTGTGTGGGCATGCGGTGTGGTCTGGGGACCACCTTGGTAATTTCCTATACAGTGGACTCAAATGGCACAATGGAGATTTTAGAATCTCCATTGAATTTTGCCTAACATCATGTTCATCGACCGTATTTAGAGAATTAGCTCCAACAACCAATATAGAATAGATTGTTCAATATATGAATAGGACAAGCTCAAATAAACGTTGAGATAAATGTGAAGTAAGTGTTGTCAGTAGCTGCCGTGATGGTGTGTCTGGGATTGTCAGTAGAAAACTACTGTGTTCTGGAAACCCAGAAAGTGAATCCAAGAACAGAAACTGGTCAGAGCGCCACACATCTGCCTAGAAAAGAAAAAAAAAAGGTGTAACTTTATCATTACTCTTCCCTTTGTAAGGATCAACATAATTGATGCTGGCTAAGTGAGCAGGCATCAGGAGGGGGATGAAGGGTGGGAGGGAAATGCCGGTCTCTGGTGATGGTGGGGCACACTGGTGGTGGAATTGTTGCTGAATGATGAATCTTTCCAGCAACTGTATTGTGAAAAAAAGTTTTTACTTTGCAAATCACAGTGTTTAAAATAAATCATTAAAAAAATAATGAATGATGGCAGATCTGCTAAAAATTATTTTACATTTAAAGAAATAATAGGGATAGATCTAAGTTTTGTTCATATGAAATTGTTAAAGCTGGCATAATAATTATAAAACCATATTTCTCTCAATTTTAGAACATCAAAGAAGAAATTATAGTAATTATTAATTAATTTACAGTTTCATCTCAGTAGTGAGATTCAAACCCACTCTTCTAGGGGAGACTATGACCTGAAGGCAGAGCCTTAGACCACTCAGCCATCCTGACTCCACACTGGTCAGAGCTGCTACTGGCTCTCCCTGTGTTCAGCTGATCATGAGACATCCGGGGAGAAGGCGAGTTCTAGCCCTGACATGCATTCTAATAGAGTCTTGCAAGAAACCAGAGGAATTTCCACACCACGAGGTTTTTTTTTGCCACTATCCCCAGCCCCAGGGCCACCATTTTCAACCTCTGGACTCCACAGCTCATCAGAGTTCCACCCAAGAGAAAGGCCGATCTCTCCCCATTGCAGTTCATCAGTAAATGCACAAACTGAGAGCCTACCTACTATGGAGAGTATCCCACCTGCAAGGCAGAGCCTGGCAAGCTACCCGTGTTGTATCTCGATATGCCAAATACCAGTAACAATTATAGACCTCATTCCCATGACCTGAACAGATAGTTTGAGGCTCTTCATGTCCCTGGAGCGAGCAGATGCCCTTCGGCTACACTAGCATATGACAGGAAGTATGGAGATGCTACTGGTGCTTGCTCGAGCAAATTGATGAACAATGGAAAGACAAACAAATAGATGAACAACAGGAAGCAAGTGATAGTTTCATTGAAAGACTTACCTTTTAGCTGTCTGGGTAGTTTTGAGACTTTCACCTCAAATCAAACTGATAGAGAATATTGAATTAAGAACACTGACTACAACAATTATTGTTTTATGTTTAAATAACAGTCATTGTGAGATTCATAAGAATAATGGGGACTTCAGAATAATTCTGATGAAAAAATGAATGAGCTGAAAATACTTTCATAAATATTCTAATGTGTTTATTCAAATTTGAGGAAAAGGCAGTCACAGACACACAAACACACAGACAAGCCCACAAGCAATCTTTGAACTGAAATTACTGTTATCTATATTCACTAACCAATCTTTTAAAAATCATTATCACTACCACTATCTTCCCGTTATTCATCTATTTGCTAGAGCAGGCACCAGTAATATCTCCATATGCCCTGTCTCATGCTAGTAGAACCCAAAGGCATCTGCTTGCTCCAGGAACATAAAGAGCCTCAAACAATTATATTAGGTCACGGGAATGACCAAATATAAATGTTACTGGTAATTGGCATATCATTACTACACGAGCAGCTTGCCAGGTTTGCCGTGCGGGTGGCATACTGTTGTAGTCACCTCTAAATAAAACATTTATTAATGAACTGCGTGGCCGCTAGCGGCCGTGCGAACCGGGCTGTAATAGTCTGGTCTGCTGGGTGGAGCTGTGACAAGAGGGAAGTTCGGATGTGGAAAATGGCGGGGCCCCATGGAGTAGGGGAGGGTGGTCTGGCTTGTTGTGAGGTTCTGCTGGGGTGGCAGGCCAGGGCTAGAACCCGCCATGCCTCCCAGGTGCCTCACAAGCAGCTGGGCACAGGGAGAGCAAGTAGCAGCTCTGCCCCATGTCTGAGAGTCTCTGGTTCAGCATACCAGTCTCTGAAAATTGTTTATTAAATTATATTTTAAGTTTGCTGCTTCCCTGAATTGTGATAGATTTTTGTCTATTTCTTTTCAGTTAGTTCTCTATAGTTGCTTCATTTGAAAGAGTGCAGAACTAAAATTAGAAGAAACTGCCCTAATTTTTCATGGATTATCTGTGGATCAGCCTGTGAGTAAGATTTAATATCTTTAGGGTTCCTATTATTTTTTAAAAATGTACAGCATTGATAATGTCATTGAGTTAAACAGGTTTGTAAGGTAATTGAAAGGTTCTAATACAAACTGATGTAGAAGTATAATATGTAAAACATGAAAATCAAGCTTCACTGATCCTGGTAGGAATCCCACTTTACTTACATTATTTGCACTCTCCATGTACTTATTTTTATCAACTCACCAAAGAAGCAAAGCTCTTTAAAGTTATCCACAATGCAGTTAACTCAGTCCTGAGTACAAAATCTATGTTATAGTTAATGATTCATCTTAAAATCACACTAATATTTTAGTAAATTTCTAGACATTTCAAGGAATCATGCCATTTATATCTTGTCCCTGAAAGGTTTTTAATATGAAAATACTGCAATGTGTTATTTTCTATTTCTGTATCAAGGGACTGAAAATTTGACATCTTAAAGTTTTCTCTTTTTGTTGGCAATAAAGAGAAAATATGAGATTCTGAAATCATATTTAATTCAAGTGGAAACAATTCTAGATGCATAAAAGAAATGTGCTACTTTAGTAAAATCCAGGACTTATGTAAGAACTACAGATTCATGAAAACAGTTAAATTTTAAATAATTACTGGATAAAAATTCAAGCTTATTTATTTTTAATGACCATTCAGCAATACAAAATATTTTAAAACCCCAAGAAAAATCAAATTGAGCCTAAGAAAATAACTTATAAAAGGCAAAGTTCAGCCTAAGAAAGGAATTACTAAAGTATAAACAAAATAAAAGTACAGTGATGTTTTGGGTAAGCAAGCCATGAGTACTGAAAATCTCAGTTTTATTTTGGTTTTGTTAAATCCAGACATTAGAGTTTTCAACATACCTAGTGGAAAAGCAGGAATATGAGGTTACAAACAGATTTTCAATGATGAAAATCTGACTGTTAATTGCAAAGTTTTGTTTCCAGATGTTCAGATAGCTGAATGCTTTTCAGATAGCACAAAAAGCTTGACAGAATATGTATAAGAAAGTAAAATAGATGAGATATGAAAAAAATGACTGAGATTTGAGAAATATGAAGCTACCATAAAGGATTGGCTGTTTAAATTATCTTGGTGATAGGAACATTTGGAAGCTATATAAAAGATACACTAAGAAAGAGAATAATCAGTTCAAGCTTATCATACAGATGATAAAGTTTCTGATAATTTATCTGAATAGTAAGAGATAATTCTTTACACATTATTAGTTGTGAAAATTAAAAGAATTAGAAAGCTAATTGAAATATACTAATACTTATTTAAATAAGTCAAACAACACTCTGCAAAGTTCCCATTTTTTATATGTTGGTGTGTGTGTGTGTGTGTGTGTGTGTGTGTGTGTGTGTGTGTGTGTGTTTTCAAGTGTTCCTTTCGGGGACTAGATAAACTGTGCAAGGCATGCTTCTTACGCTATCCATGAAGCCAATCTGTATTTGATCCCCAGCACTCCATGAGATTCCAGAGCCTGTCAGGAGTGATCTCTGAGTGTAGAGCCAGGAGTAGTCCCCAAGCACCATGCTGAATGCAACTGAAAAATCAAAAAAAAGTAATTGAAAGAAGTGTTCCTTTTGGTTATTTTAAAAATGTTTCTTCCAATTAAATTTATTTAATGGTTATTCTTCTGAGTCACAGCAAGTGGTGCTCAAGTTTTATGCCTGGCTCTCTTCCCAAGGATCACTCCTGGAGCAGATCAGGGACCATAGAGAATGGTAGGGATAGGTCCAGGGTCAGCCAGGTGCAAAGCAAGCCTTCTTCCCACTGTAGCATTTCTCTGGCCACAAATCTAAAATATTGTATTTGGTTAGAGAGATAATGCAGAAAATAAGGCATTTGTCTTGCCTGCAGTTGTGGCCGTATACTTCTGTTTCAAGTTCCCAGTACCACATATGGTCCCAAGCACTGAGCCAGAAATGCCCTTGAGTTCTATTAGGTGTTGTCATGTTACACACAATAAAAATATGAAGATTATTTATCTTTTTAAGAACAGTAGCAAGTGTCTATGATATTTATGTCTTACAAAAAATTAAATTTTACCTTAGTGTGAATAATGTGAAAACTTTAGAAAGGCTTGATTTTTTTGGAATACATTTGTGAACACGTTAAGTCAAGTAGTTATGACTGTAGGAGGGGTGAAAGAGGTCAACCTTGATGAACTGAGATTGTCAGTGTTGCTCATGTGCCTCTATCTATGAAACATTTTAAAATATGTACATCTACCAGTATGCATGTGCCCTGATGTTGATGAGATGGAGAAAATATATACTTTGAGTACTTAAGTTTCATTTGGAAAAACATATTATAGAATGTTAAGGTGGCTTCTGACTTGGAGATGATCTGTTTTCGGACAATGTATTACTATACAAATTACAGTTAAATATAACATGGATAAATCTGTAATTTTGAGAATACCAGAATGACAGAGTCTTCTTAAAAAGGGTCAGAACTCTGCCTTCCTTCCTGTAAGTCTTTGCCAAATATGCACATGAGCTGACGATAAGTTCAACTAGAGGAACTTTGTTCAGGGAAAAGGAACCTTCAGAGTTTTAAGCAATCTTCAGAGTTTTTGTGCAATCTGACATTCTGGGTTGACATTTAAGGAATCCCCACAACACACCAAGCTTTCACCCTGAAATACTTTCTGACTTCTGTGAGGCGGGAACAACTCCCTTAAGATCATTGACATATTTTTTTCACATTTAATGATTAAAGTGAAGTATGATTATTAATTATAAAAAATAAATTCACATTTTGGATAAGATATAAAAATTATTTCTATCCCTACCAACTGCCATCTTTTGTTTTCAGGAAACTATTTAGCAGAGTCTGGTGTGCCTTAGATTCTAAATAGGCAATTGTGTATTCTGAAATCAATGTTTTATTTACTTCTTCTTTTTTTATAAAAATTATTTTGGGTACTGTGGTTTACAAATTGTCATTAATAGGATTTTATACCTTAGTTTTTAAATATTTAAATGTTTATGCCAGACACATTTTATGCACTAGTTGTGATTCTCTCTTGTTTATCCATCCATTCTTTTAGATTCTCACTGCTCACTCCTAGACTACAGTGCTCATTTCCTTAATAGCAGGATATGGACCAGTATTTATTCCTAAGCATTGAAAAATAAGAAACTTGGTTAGATTAATCCCTTATGAAGACCAACGGAAGATGGGAATCACTGGATAAATTCTTCCTCCACTTTCCTTCTGGAGCAGACTGTAAAGTTAGTTATATGAAAAATAATAAAAAATTGTGTTTGGTAGTCAGTTCAGTAATGTGACTTTGTATTGCTTGTTTATTTCCATCTGTTTCCTTTTTTCCTTTATAACTGTGCACACATAAGAAATTTGTAGTACATGAATTTCTGTCTCAATCTCTGCTTTTTAAGGACCGAATTGCAGTACTATTTTCCCCATTCATTGCCTTATTACTTTGACTAGAAACTCTCCAAACAATATTTAAATATTTTTTTCTAAATTATTTTATTTAATCACCATGAGATACAGAGTTACAAAGTTGTTCATGGTTGTGTTTCAGTCATACAATGTTCCAACACTCATCCCTTCACCAGTGTAAGTTTCCTACCACCAATCACTCCAGTTTCCATCCCACCCCCAACCCTGGCTTCCTATATGGTAGGTACTTTAATTCTTTCTCCCTTTCCATTTGGGTGTAATGGTTTGCAATGCAGCAGAGAGAGTTTATCATGTTTGTTTACTTACCTACTTTCAACACACAGTTCTTATGCCGAGTGATTATTTCCAATTTTATCATTGTCATAGTGGTCTCTTCCCCATATTTGTCTCTTTCCCAACTGCCTTTTCTCCTGGTACTGAGGCAAGCTTCCAACCATGGACCAATCCTCTTGGCCCTTGTTTCTACTGTCCTTGAGTATTAGTCTCATAGTATGTCTTTCTTTTTGTATCCAACAAATGAGTACAATCATTCTATGCCTGTCCCTCTCCTTCTGATTCGTTTTGCTCAGCATGATACTTTACAGATTCGTCCATTTTTGAGTGAATTTCATGACTTCATTTTTTCCTAACAGTTGCATAGTATTCCATTACATAGATTACCATAGGTTCTTTAAAAAGTTATTTGTTCTCAGGCACTCAGGTTGTTTCCAGATTCTGGCTATTGTGTACAGTGCTGCAATGACATAGAAGTGCAGATGGCATTCTGCTGTTGTTTTTGTGCCTCTGGAGTATATTACCAGAAGTGGTGCTTGGTCATATGGAAGCTCAATTTCTAGTTTTTTTGAGGAATGCCCATATTGTTATCCCAAAAGGCTGGACCAGTCTTTATTCCCACCAATGGTGAAGAAGAGTCCTATTTTTTGGCATTCCTGCCAGCCCTGGCTGTCTTTGTTCTTTTGAATGTGTGCCAGCCTCTGTGGCATGAGATATCTCATTGCTGCCTAAACATTTTTAAAAGGATGTTTATCACATAGATATATCTATCTGAAAATACCTTATTTTTTCTTTTTAAATAATTATATTCTATACATTTAAATTCAAAGCATTTTCTATTGTAAGCATAACTATTTTGTTTTGCTGATTTTGAGTCGTAATAAAAATTATGACATCAAATTTTCTTTTCCCTCAGAGTCATTTGTTCTTTCCGAAGAAGACATTGAACTACCTTATGTACTTATGCTTTTATATTCTGAAACTTATAGCATATTTGTGTGCTTATATGTATCATTATCTTACATTTCAAGATTGCTTCGGTATTTTATCTGAAAATGAAAAATTTTTAACATCAGAAAATATGCTTTTGTCTTTCTTTAATTTTGATTTTACTTCACTCTCTTTAATCTGGGTTTCATATGGTAAAACTTTAAAACTTTATCTTTCAACATAATACAATTTTCTCTGTATTTTTCATTATATCAAGAAATTTATTTTATTCTATATCTTGTTTATTCCTTTACTTGTTTATTCTTGAGATCACTGTTTTGGTAACTATATTTTAATCTTGGTAATTATATTTTAAATGTTTCTTCTTTTTTCACGTTTTAATCTCTATAACCCATTTTCCTATTCCATATAGTTAGAGTGGCTTCTAAAATAGTTGACGATCTATAGAATTTCATTTTTATATTACCCCCCCATTTCTGTGGGCTCTATTCATTTTAACCTTTTTTCTTTCCTGCTGTTGATTTTCCAAAACAATAGAAACAACCTTAATCTTCTCTTTGTTTCTGCATAAGTATTATGGAACTTCTTGACTTTTTGTTAACACAACGTCTAGAAGTGATCAGGCATACAGGATTAAGATCTCTATAATATCTAATCTTGATTTTTATAGGTTCTTTTCATTTTTGGGTAAGAATCTTCTAGTAGAAAGATGACTATCGATGAAGCAATTCCAGAATAATATAATACCATCTACAACCCCAAAACACTGGTTTTACTTTTGAAAATTCAGCAGCTATTTCTGAACATTACATACCATTAGTCTATCTAAAGTGTTTTTCTCCAAAGAAATACAGTTAATGACAACACATTTCAATTTTAAACATCATAGCCTTTTAAAAAAATGGTATCTCTTGTTTTAAATGTTACAGTTCCCTAAGCTTTTAACTATAAAAGTCAATATTTTCTAGATTTAAAAATTGTGTCCTTTAAAATTGCTGAAACTCTTAACCAAAGATTGAAAAAGTTCATTGTTTGTTATATCACAACATTATTAGAAAGCTTTTATCATTTTATCATAAATACCAAGAGATTAAAAAATAGTCTCATTGGAACACAAATGACAGTGTAAGACTAAAAATACTAAATGCTACTGCCTTATTTTGTCTTCTAATTTTGGCAGTTTATTTTCATTACATGAAAAATATTAGAATAAATAAAGAATACAAAGTATATGCATTTATTTGTGCTGTGGACAAATTCATTATAGAAAATAGTTTGAGTGCTGTAAAATAAAAATTGTGTATAATTTATGATCTTCATGTTTTAATATGTTATCTATCAAATATAAAAATTATGCAAGCTCAAATTACCAGCTATTATATTAATTTAAAAAATAGGATCATTGACCTAATGGAAAGAAGAGTAATTTCAGTGCAAAAAAGAAAGCTACCAACTAATGAGAAATAGAAGAAAGAACCCTGAAGACCAGCGTGAACCTGGGAAAATTGTGGAATAAAACTAAACTTAATTTTTTTTTTTAAATCATATATCTTGAAACTCTAACAATAGAGAGAGAAATAGCTAGAGGAAAATTTTGGAGGAACTCATAAATGCAATATTCCCTTTTTAATGAAGTTGCTGAAATGTTGTTGTGTCATTTAAAAAAGAGTTGGATGAATTATTGAAGGGTTTCTTTAATCTAACAGCCAAAACTTCTTTAGTTGACAGGAAAGTTATGCAATGCTTAATTTGGAAAAAAGGACTGGTTTTTAAATGTTTCCAGTGTGTATCTACAGGTAATAAAAAGGCAGACAGGACACATAAAGGGATGAAAATTAGTGTTAATCTAGTTTCACCTCTTAAGTGGGAGAACACTGCCTGCTCTCAGATACAGGCCAGATGATGACCATCAATGTAGGATACTACTAAACTAGTATACTTAAAACTCCACTTTAGATCATTTTTAAATGACTCAGAACATCTATAGTAAATAACAGTATGTCATTTTTTCAGTTGAGTGTGTGCACCCAAAATTAGCCCAACTCAGTTATGTAATAAATGCTCTTTTGCTCAAAAGGGACATAAATTCTAAGCACTCCTACTCCATTATGGTTTTGTATCATTATCTTATATTTACAGTATAATACATACTGGTAATGGGCTACCAAATTATTTCTTTATGAAATATGACTGGAAATATATCCAGTTGCTAGGGCTTGTCATTAAAATTATTAATGACTTTTTATAGAATTAACATTTGGTATAAATTAAAAATGGATTGCTAAATTATAGGGAGGCTTAGAAATTTGAAGTTGTCAAACCCACCATAAGTTTCATGAGAAGACAAGAAAAAGTGATTTGTGAATCTGATTCAGCAATGTTCTAAATAGTCCAAAATTTGTTCTTATTGTGCAAGATAAACTTTAGTAAAATCTGAAAAAGCAATTAACTTGTAGTATGAAATGGATGTTAGAAGGAAATATGCTTTTGGAGACATTTATTTGAATAGCTGTATAAATAAACCGTAGTGCCATATTATAGATGCGTTTAAGTCTGAAGGTATCCTTGGCATTTTTCAGTTTTACTCTGTTGCATTTGGAAGAACAAAGTAAATGTTTAGAGCTGTATTCATGAATTTGAAACTGATTCTGAAGGCTCAACTATATTTCACTCACAGTTGAGGGAAAACTTCATGATATAGCAAAAATAAAATAAAAGATTATTGGAGTCTAGGAGACCTAGATCTAAGCCAGAAAGAAGGGTGATTTAGTTCAAGGCATTTGATGTTTCCACAGTTTAAACCGTTCTCTTTTAACTGCAATTACATGAGGGTATGCCAGTGGGGGAGTACTCTATCTCTCCTAACTTTAAGCTGCTGTACTTTCTCTCAAGCTCTCTGCCTACATAAAAAACACCAATGCTCAGAATATCTGCAGATAAGTCACTTCTATTGCCCCTCAGTTTACATGATGGCAGCACTATATTCTGCCATGAGATGAGTAAGATATTGGGATCTGTCTACTCAGCAAGTAGAATGGGTCCTTCTTTTTGCCAAGGTCGAGAGTAAGTGTAATGTGGCTGTCAAGCCAAACATGAGAAACCTGTGGATAAAACATTAGCCTAAATATACCAAAAAGGTAAATGCTATCAAACTGCCTACAGTCCCAGCTACAACTCAAGAAGTGTTCATTGACAAAACTCTTACATTTAAATGCGTTCTGGTATTAAAAATATTTCTATTACTTTACTCCTCATTCTTTAATTATTGAGAATAATGTGTTAATTTCTTTCAGTTGTGAAGACATTAGAGGATTAAATACTGTGCTTGAGTCTATCAAGTCAGGTATGACTATATTCATTGGTGACTTTGGTTAGGGAGATATCAAGAAGAATAAGAACATGAGGGTTGTTTTGAACCAATAACCCTACCTAAAATTCCAAGAGACAAGAAGATATTCCATCATTAATTTCCAATGACAGATAATTTTATAATGACAAGGAGGGTCCCTAATAATTGAAATAGGCTTTTCCCTCCAGACTCTTCAGAGCAAGCCTTTCTGTGAACCCCATCTACATTCTCATGTGACCTGTACTGCTCTTTGATGTCTATTCTATACACCAAGTCCATGTGGCCTATACACATCCTACTCCTACCATCACTTTTTTTAGGGGGGCAGGGTAGAACATGTATGGCAATGCTCAGGGGTTACCCTGGCTCTACACTCAGAAATTACTCCTAGAAGTGCTCTGGGAACCATATAGGATGGGAGCATTGAAATCAGGTCCAGCCCAATCTGTTTATGCACTCTGGCCCATGGCACACATCACTTTTCCATCCAATCTATCTACTCAATTGATTATCAATATAATTGGATGAGTTAACAGACCTGTTCATTTTTTACTTCAAAAACTGGAAACACTTCTATATGCACAGCACTGTTGCAGGACACCTAAAAGCCTCTGCATCTGCCCTGGATTGCCTTCTGCAGGTCACTTCATAGATAGGGGGGTAGTTTAAATGTGGCAGTTTATCTGACCATGTATTCTATACTGGCTGGTATAAATATTCTCTCATGCTACCACAATCATCGTGGGATTAGCTAGATCTTACCAGCATATTTGCCTAGCCACATTGGATCTCTAAGTAATTAGAGAAATGCTGTTTGCCTCCAAGCAAGCAAGCATGGCTCCCTGGTAACTCAAAAGGCAACTAAAATACAAAACTACTGTAAAGTAGACGAGATTCTTGTGAAGGCTTGGAGAAATATTTAACTGGCATTAATATAGTCTTGGTACAGAGACATGCCATCTCAGAAACCCCGTCTCTACCCTATAAAAGGCATTTCCAGGCAGATCTTGGCTCAAGACAGTAGCATCTAAAAAGGGCCTAAGTGAGGTGCTGGGAGAAGTTACCTGAGGGCATTTGACTCTCCCAGCTTCCCATAATAGTGGGAGGTCTGAGTGGCAGGGGTATAAAATTAGGCTGCTTCCTCTCTGGCTCTCACTCTTTTGGGCTCTCTTTTGGGGCTCACACTCTTTTTTGGGAGTCTTGTGTTTGTCTCCTCTCTACAGGGTCTTAACACGTGGTGGCCGTCATCTTGGCCCACATGTGGCTGGAGTTTTAGCCTGGAATCCTATGCACCAGGTTTTTCCTATTGCTGAGTTGTATGCCTGAACCTGTGATAAGTAAAGCATTTTAAAACTGCATTGGATTCCTGAGTCTTCATCCATTCCCTGCTGGCCTTGGAGGTCGAAGAGAACTTGCTTCATGGCACTGTTAGGGATGCCAGCGGCTTCCCGACACAGCACTTAATAAAAGGTTGTTGGATAAGTGGATGAGCTGTATCCCCACAAGCTAGTTTTATCTCCTGTTTTTTTTTTCTCCCCTGAAACTGGGAATCAAACTTCTGGCCTGATACAAGCAGAAAAGTGTTCTGCCTCAGAGCCATATCCCTGGACCCATTCAAGATTTATTTTGTAATAACTTTGCTACAGAAAATAGTAGATAAAGATCTAAAAATTGCCAAATTATGTTGGAAATAAACTTGCCATTTTGAAAATTAGAGGAAAAACATTATATCTTAGCTAAGATTTTTTGATGACATTTTGGTGGGCTTCTTTTTGGTTTCATCATGTTGATTTCATGATGACATTATGTCCTAAAACCTGAGCTGAGCACGAGGGAAGAGCAGCATGGAATGCCTTCAAGAAGGCATCGAAGAAATAGCTAAAAAGACAAAGAACCTCCGGCTCTGGGCACATCTCTTCAACTCCACCATTCTCCCGCATTAACATATGCCTCAGAGACCTGGGCCCTCAAAGCAGGATGAGAATGCTATTCGGGTCTCCCAGAGAGGAATCGAAAGAGCTCTGCTTGGAATATCACACCTCACTCAAGTGAAAGAAGGGAATGCGGAGGTTCCGACCTCTGTCGCTGTTCCAGAGTCAGGGACACTGTCTCGTTTGCCAAGGCATCGAAAATCAGATGAACTGGGCATGTAATGCCATTTGGACGACCGCTGGACTAGAGCTGTTACTGACTGGATCCCACGGGATGTCAAAAGATCACATGGCCACCCACCCACAAGATGATCAGACTTCTTCGTCCAAGACCCTAAATGAACGGTTTGAGGCTCATTGTATTCCTGAAGCAAGCAGATGGCATTGGGCTACACTGGCACATGATAGGGTCAAACTGAAATATTACTGTAGCCCACTCAAGCAAATCGATGAATAACGGGATGTCAAGTCATCAAGTGATCTTTTGGTTTATTTTTTTTTTTTCCTTTGGGAGTTTTACACCTAGGGAGCTCAAGGATTATTCATGGCTGTGCTCAGGGGACCATATGGAGCGACAGGATTGTACCCTGCACAAGGCAAGCACCTTAACCCACCCCTGTACTGTCTTGCTCTGAACAGAATTGAAATGCTGGAAGTTCTATCCTAAATTTTTATATTTTTATATTTAAACATCGATACATATAAACTAATTTATTAAAACGTTTTGGTTAAATATTTATTTTCCCTTTACTGTTGTTTCTATGATTACTAAGTTTCACCACACTTCATTGTATTGGTCTGCCAGGGATTGAACTCACGTTTGACCTCACAAGTGCTCTATCAGGTGAGCTATTCCCGGCCTCTTATTTAGTTCTTGTTCATTTCTATATGAAAAATATCATTATTATTCATGTTGTATAGGCAAAGTAGCTGAAGCATAAGGTAGTTAAATCAGTTTCTTAAAATTATATAGACATCAGGATTTGAAGTCTGTACTGTTGTTGCAATGTTCACATTATTAAATGCTAGGGTTTTCTGGAATGATATTTCATTGTCAGGTGTAATCATATTTTTAGAATAAAGCAAATTTAGTTAATTGGTACTGTTATGCCACATTCAGAAGATTCCTTAATTAGTTACACTGGTTAAGAATATTCTCTTTGGTGCAATTTATTATTTAAAGAAATCTCAAGATGAATGCAACAAACTAGCAATCCACTCTATGAACAGAATCTTTCTGTACTTTAATCTGTGCTTCTCCCTTTCTTGCCTTAAGTAAAAAGTCAATAAATTCTTAATTTTATTGAGCCTTGAATTTCTATAATTTTAATAAAGTGTCCTAGTTTCACTATTACTTTCCCCCTACTATTATTTTACTATTTTCTTCTTTCCTCTGGATAAATTACCTAGCCCATCCCACTGATGGTATTATCTATCCACCATCATCTCATAAAGTTTATTCATTGGAGACTAGAATGTATAGATAATTATTTTCCTTCTTGTTTGTGTGACTTGTATTATTAATTAAATGCACACAAATACCCTGACCTCTTAGTACTCTAATGCTTTGTTCTAATAAATATTTCATCCTATACGCTGTCTATAATCACCACAAATAATATATCACCAGATCCTTTAAAATTAGAGATCCACAATCTGAGATCACCAAATTCTTAACTATGCCTTTTTCAACATCCATACTCTTTCTTAGCTCAGTCTTATTTTATGCAAGCCAAATAACTGTTTTCTTTTGAAGCGCTTCAATTGGTTATCTTACTCTTCCTTTATTTTGATCATGAGGAATTCAATAGAACTGAATGATCCCTATTATCTTCATTGGCAGAGTCCAACATTGTTCCAAGGGTTCACTCACACATGTGGGAGAGGGACCACACAGGATGGACTCGGAGTGGAGATTTGGGCTCCTCCGCCCTTTCCTCCACCTTCATGCCAGTTTCCCCAGTGAGAGACCCACCCATGCCAGACCTACAGCTCACTTGGTGCGTGGCTGCAACGGCCGCAATATTCTTAGATAATACTGATTTTAGGATAAGGTCCTTCCCATGATCTTTCACATTTATACACTGTATACAGTTCTAGACAGGTTCTAACTGACACCCATTATCCCAGTAAGCCTAGCAAGAAACCAGACCAAACTGCACAAAATGCGGTCAGTCATTCTCAACATTCAGACTCCATAGTTTCTCAGAGCTCCATCCAAGAAAAAACGTGATCTTTCCCCTATTAGTTTCATCAGTAAATGCTCGAAATGAGAGCCTTCTACTGATAGTATACCAACTACACGACAGAGCCTGGCAAGCTACATGTGTTTTATTTGTTATGCCAAAAATAGTAACGATTATGGACCTCAATTCCTTGACCTGAAGAATAGTTTGAGGCTCTTCCTATCCCTAGAGCAAGCAGATACCCTTTGGCTATACTTGCTTGTGACCTGACATATGGAGATGTTACTGGTGCCCACTCGAGCAATTTGATGAACAACAGGAAGACAGTGATACAGTGATACCGTGAAACTGAAGTATAGAATATGTATGGAGGAATTAACAAATTGAGTCAAGAAGGTTTCACTGTATATTCCCCCAATATATATTTTCTATTTTATTTTTGGGGGATCAAACTCCGGACTTTAAATATGTGAGGCATGTTCTCTACTGCTGAGCCAGTCCCATAATCTTTTGTTCTTTGGAACCAGTTACAATTTATTTATTTTTGAATTTTATTTTTATTTTTTATGATTTTATTTTTTGTTTTTTGAGGCCTCACTTGGCAATGCTCAAGGGTTATTTCTGGCACTTTACTCAGGAATTATTCCTGGAGGTACTCAGGGATGGGATGGGATATGGGATTTGGGATGACTGGAATCCAACCTGGGGTTAACCACATGCAAGGCTAGTTACCTGCTTGATTTCTATACTCACTCCAGCTCTTATTTTATAATTTTATTTTAATTATTTTTAAATGAAAAATTTAGAATCTTTGAATTTCCTTCAATTCCCTTAAAAGATGAGCACTAGACAAATCAGTATTGATCTTAAACTACACTATAAACTAACAATAATCAAAAGGATCTGCTACTGGAATAAAAATAAACTCTTAGACAATGATGTATAATCAGGAACCAAGAAGTAAGCTTTTAGCTAGTTGTAAGGAAGTTTAGAATGGGGTGCTGATTGCACAAAGTAGAACAATGGAAGTTTTTTGGCGAAATGGTATTAGAAAAACTGGTTATCACATGCAAAAAACAAAATTTGTTCCCCATCTCAAAACATACACAAAAGTTAATTAAAAATAGATTAAAGACCTTAACATTAGAATTTAATCTATATACTACAGCAAGAAAAACATAAGCAGAACTTCTCATGATAGGAGGTCTTGTCAAAGGTGGAAATTATCACAAACGTGTTGGAGTCAGAGACTAGGTAAGACAGAAAATGGAACAGTGTGCTAACAATTGTCAAAAGTACTAATACCAACCTAGAACTGTGCATTAAATACAGGCAAAAAGATACACCTGACAACCCTTTAATGTATGTTCTGTAATCCACAGTCTGGAAGGGAAGGAAAGAAAGAGAGAGAAAGGGAAAGAAATAAAGAACCTGCCATGGAGGTGGGCTGCGGGAGGGAGGTGGGAACCGGGGGCGTTGGTGGTGGGAGATGGGCACTGGTGGAGGGATGGGTGCAGGAACACTGTATGATCAAAATCCAAATATGAACATCTTTGTAATTGTATATCTCACGGTGGTATAAAAAATACTTTAAAATATAAATACAAAATTAAAAAAAGTAAAAATAGAACTCATGATATTGTCTAAAGGTGTCTTAATGATTCAATTTCATTGGTAAAGATAGAAAAGCATAAATAATTGGACATCTAGTCATCTAAGAGAAACATCTAAATATATATATTATATATATATACATTGTTAGATGTTTATATATAAACATCTATATATATACACATCTATAATGTATATAGACATAATGTTAGATGTTTATATGTATAAACTAACATCTCTCTCATACATCTATAATATACATATACATTGTTAGATATTATGTACATTGTTAGATGTATGCATATAATATATATTAATATATTTGTTGCATCACTTGTATCACTTGTATACTTGTCTTCCCGTTGTTCATCGATTTGCTTGAGCAGGCATCATTGACATCTCCATACTTCCTGTCACATGCTGAGTGTAGCCCAAGGGCAACTGCTCGATCCAAGAACATGAAGAGCCTCAAACCATTCCTTCAGGTCATGGGAATGAAGTCTATAATTGTTACTAGTATTTGGCATATCAAATATGATACGGGTAGCTTGCCAGGCTCTGCTGTGTGGGTGGGACACTCTTATGGGACACTCTTGTTGGACACACACACAACAATATATATTTATATAAACCCATATATATTATGTATATAAATCCATACACAACAAATATATTAAACAAGTAATTCAGGGGGATAAGAAAAAACATGCCAAAATGATCTCATTCATATGAAGTATACAATTAAGCAAATAAAATCGTGGACAGTGAGATACTTCCCATCCCAGAGCCAGGCTGACACTACAGGGGCACCTTTGAGAGAGACTAATGAGTCCCTGGTTCATCCCAACAGAGCTCCAGCAGCAGAAAACCTCCACACTCCACAATTGCTGCCATGTGTAAGACTGCATTCAACCTGCTCAGATGAAATCCACCCAGAAATATATCTGTTGAAAAACTCTGGTATGTGAGTTTTGTGACTGAATCTCCAGGCTTTCATGGAGTAGGGGATGGCTACCTCCCCCATCTCCCTATTCCTCCTGAAAGTCTGGCAGTAAAGTCCTTGCCCCAAACCCACCACCACAACTGCATTGTGGAAAACTTTGTAAATCAGGTGTTTAAATAAAGTATAATAGGTAAATAAAAAGAAAGTTGTAGACACTTGTATCACTTGCCTTCCCGTTGTTCATTGATTTGCTCAAGCAGGCATCAGTAACATCTCCATAGGTCATGTCACATTCTAGTGTAGCCCAGGGGCACCTGCTCACTCCAGGAATACAAAGAACCTCGATCATTTTTACTGGTTTTCGGCAGATCAAATACAACATGGGTAGATTGCCAGGCTCTGCCATGCAGGTGGTATACTCTCATTAGTAGGCTCTCATCTTGTGCATTTATTGATGAACCTCGGGGCCACAAGTGGCAGTACACAACGGGGAGGAGATCAACTTTTCTCTTAGGTGGAGCTCTGATGAGCTTTGGAGTCTGGATGTTGATAAAGGCGGCGCTCATGGTGTGGGGGTGCCTCTGGTTTCTTGCGAGGCTCTGTTGGGTGGCAAGCCAGGGCTAGAACTAACACCTTCCTTCCCAAGAACCTCATGATTAGCTGAGTACAGGCAGAGCCAGTCGCAGCTCTGACCTGTGTGTCTGCGTCTCTGGATCAGGCATCTGGGCTTGAAATAGTCTTTGTTGTAGGGTAGGATTCTGAGGAGCAGGGCTTGGGATCGGCTTTTTTCTTAGGCGGAACTCTGGCGAGCATGGAGTCTGGATATTGAAAATGGTGGGCCTCATGGTGTGGGGTTCTCCTCTGGTTTCTTGCAAGGCTCTGGGCTTCAAAAAGTCTTTGCTGTAGGGTGGGACTCTGACAAGCTGGGCTTTTCATTTGGGCGGAGTTCTGACAAGCTGTGGAGTTCAGATGTTGAAAATGGCGGACCTCATGGTGTGGGGGTTCCTCTGACTTCTTGGGAGGCTCGGTTGGAATGGTGGGCCAGGGCTAGAACTCAGACACATGGGGGCAGAACTGCTAACCGGCTCTCCCTGTGCTCAGCTGATCATGAGGCGCCCAGGAAGGAAGGCAGGTTCTAGTTCTAGTTGTATGCAAGTTAAAAAAATCTTAGACAATGACTGCAAAACTGAAGTTAAAGGGTGGGGGTGAATAGAAAGATGGGAGTGATACAGTGGACAATATTAACACAACTTCACGGGCTAGGATATAGTACAGTAGGTAGGACACTTGCCTTTTATGCAACCTACCATGTTTGAATCCCCAGTTGTCTATGTGATAGCCCAAATCCAGCCAGGACTTATTTACTGAGCACAGGCCTGCCATTACCCCCTGAAAGCCACTAAGTATGTTCCAATAACTAGAAAAACCAAGACAAATAAATCACTTGTATCACTTGTATCATTTCCTGTTGTTATCGATTTGGTCAAGTGGGCACCAGTAACATCTCCATAAGTCCTGTCACATGCTAGTGTAGCCCAAGGGCATCTACTAAATCCAGGAACATAAAGAACCTCAAAGCCTGGCAAGAAGCCAGAGCAAACCACACATCATGCAGTTAGTCATTCTCAACATCCAGACTCCATAGTTCCTCAGAACTCCATCCAAGAGAAAACCTGATCTTCCCTTTAAGTTTCATCAGTAAATGCTCAGGTTGAGAGCCTTCTACTGAGACTATACCACCTACACTGGTAAAGCCTGGCAAGCTACTGTGTTTAATTTACTTTTTATGCCAAAGACTAGTAACTATTATGGACCTCAGTTCCATAACCTGAAGAATGGTTTCGGGCTCCTCCTGTCTCTGTAGCAAGTAGAAGCCCTTGGGTTGCACTTACTTGTGACATGACTAATGGAGATGTTACTAGTGCCCACTCGAGCATATCAATGAACAATGGGAAGACAGTGATACAGTGAAAGAACCTCAAACCATTTCATCAGGTCACGAAAATGAGGTCTATAATTGTTACTGGTATTTGGTATATCAAATACGACAAGGGTATCTTGCCAGGCTCTGCTGTGTAGGTCAGATACTCTTATAGTTGCCTCTCATCTTGTACATTTATTGATGCATGAGCAAGTGATCACAAGCAAGCTAGTCTTGTGGATCAGCTCTTTACTAGGTGGAGCTCTGATGAGAGGGAGTCCGATGTGGAAAACAGTGGCCCTCATGATGTGGGAGTTCCTCTGACTTCTTGCAAGGCTCTGCTGGATGGCAGGCCAGGGCTAGAATCCGCCTTCCTTCTAGTGTGTCTCGTGATCAGCTGGGCACAGGGAGAGCCAGTAGCAGCTCTTTCTCATGTGTGAGTCTCTGGATCAGGCATATCTGGGCTGGGCTTGAAAAAAGACGGCTGTAGGGTGGGGACTCTGACGAGCTGGTCTTGTGATCAGCTCTTCTGCTGGGTGGAGCTCTGACGAGCTGGGAAGTCTGGATGTCAAAAATGGTGGCCCTCATGGTGTGGGGGTTCCTCTGGCTTCTTGTAAGGCTCTGTTGGGATGGAGGATCCAGAGACTGACTTATGGGGCAGAGCTGCTACCGGCTCTCCCTGTGCCCATCTGATCATGAGGTGCATAGGAGGGAAGGTAGGTTCTAGCCCTGGCCCGCCATCCCAGCAGAGCCCTCGCAAAACAAATAAAAACCAAAACAAAAAATTTGCAAAAAATTTTTTTTAAAAAGATGAGTCTAAAATCATTCATCAGATGTCAATTTCATATGCATAAGTAATAGAAATATGGCATTAATTTTATGTTAAAATGTACTACTCTATAATACAAAGTTAGCACTTTCCTCCTGCTCACAAGGTGTTCCTTTTTTTCAGACTGCACTGGATACATATTAAAGATCATGGTGCTTTACAGCAGATGGGACTGGGATTGAAAAAATTATTTTTCTTAGGAAGCCACTTAAAATTTACTTCAATACAGATTTGGATGAGAAGTTGTATAGACATTCACTAAACATAAGCACATGTGGATAGAACCTTCATCTTATTTCTTATTCTATTAATGCTATTTTGTGAATTCTGACCTTCACTGTCAAAGAATGTTCTTTTGATGCCAGTCTCTGATCCATGTGAACTGACATTCAGACAGAAAGTACTGTAATAATATAGCTTGAGAGTAGGACAGATATTTATATGTTTTATCATTTTTGGTGATTTTGGCTATATAATTTAACTTTTCTAAATGCAATTTACTAGAAGTAAATATGCTAATAGTACACAAACCACAAACAGTATTTTTTAAAAGCATGATCATAGTGTGAAATTTTTCCATATAGGGAGACTATAATTTTTGATGGAACCAAATGCTTTTCCTTTGCTTTTTGATTTATTATACACAGATAATAACTCCCACAACCTCTGTAGACTGTTATACCTCTAACTACCTTACCTCTGTAGACTGTTATAGCTTTTCTCCCTTATTTCAAACAAGACATCATATGCCATCATCTTTTTGCACAGACAGCAAGGTATATTTTGCTGCAGAGAGTTTTAAAAAAGTTAGTCACACAAAATATGACTTTCTGTTATTATATAACAAATGCCACAACCTATATTGACAGCAGAGTCAAATCTCTGTACTGCAGATAGAAAATGAGAGAATGGAACTTGCTGTGCTAAACTGCTGAGATCACCATCATGCATTATTAATTAAAATAAATAAGAAATAAAAAGAAAAATGACTTTTGCGCCTGCTATTTGAAAGCTCTGTAGTGCATTATCTAGTCATCAATTCAATTTATTTTACCACATATGCACCCAGACTTACACTATATGGATGATAAAATTCTCCCTATGACCTTGTCCCTTTCAGTTTTTATATTACCTTCCACTTCGGGATCTTTCTCATATTCACTAGAAACTCACTTACCTGAATCTTGTATCTACAATCCCAAAAGTTTGAAATCATGGTAAATCTCCTACTACTGATGTATTATTTCAAAAGAACTAAAAATAACATGAGTGAATCTGTCCCTTACAATACCTAGAGTTGCATGCTTTATTGGGTGACCTTGGAAGAAACACTTCAGGCTACATCTACTAGATTCCCAGCAGACAACTGAGGTGGTCACTTATATAAAACAGCAGACTTAAGGAGAATGATGATGAGATGGATAAAGGAAGAAAGGAGGAAAGAAAAAAATAAACTATTTAAAAATTTTTTTGAAGTAATCAATTTTTAGCTGTCCTAATAAATGCCAGACTAAATTCATATGTCTTTTTTAATCTCCCAAATAGTCTTTTGTAATTTTAAATTAATTTCTGAAAATCCAGTGACATTCTCTTTAAAAGAAAGGGGTCTGATTTACCAGCTCTTGAATCCAACCCATTTTTGATGAATTGAACTTGGTAAAAATCGGGGTTGGCCATAAAAAGAATGTGATTTTTTCTATTCCTGGATATTTTTGTGTCACTAATAGGGGAAGACTGTCTGCTTTAATGTGAACGCTAAATTGCAGACAGAAAGGACTATATGGTGAGATCTTTAAACAATGGCCAGGATCAACTTGCCTGTAATACATCTGAGCTATCTTGGAAACAACCACTTTTGCTTCAGTCAAGTATTTTGATGAATTCGGGCTTGAACAACATCTGGCAACTGCATCATGAGAAACCTGAAGCTAGATAGAACCAAAAGAAATTGAGCAAAAAACATTGCAATGTTTTTCTTAAATTAAAGCTTGGGAGAAACTAGATTCTATTACCAGAAAATAATACAAGCAAGGAAAATTATAGGTCAATATCTCAGACGTAGACAAATATAGATACATTTTTCATTACAACGCTGACAATAAAATTTAATGTTTATATTTGATTCCAGAGTATGAACTTACTCTCAATGAAAATACCATTGTTTCATTCCCCAAATAACTAGGCTACTGAAATATAAGATTTTCTCTATCTCAGAATTTATGGAATGACAGAAGTAGATATGTTGTACAAAACATGAGTGCTGTTCTCACTCAATAACCTGGAATCCATTTCCTGGATCACTAATGATTAACTCAAGTTGAATCATTAATACAATGGAAGTGTGTTCTGATTGTTTCTCCTCTCCATTTATTTACATGAACGCATAACCAAGCTACTAGAAAATGGAATATGAAACTCTAGAATTAATTACTTCACCCACAGTTTGTCATCAGCATAATCATCCATATTCTTCCCTCCCTGTGCTGTAAGTTGAAATCTATCTCTTACCTGGGAACATTGTCGCCTGTATTTATCTCCTACATAGGCCTTAGTCCCTTCCTCATTATTATTTTCAGAGAATCCCCTCTCTTTATTCTTTTAAAACATCAAGATTTTGCTCTAAGGAATCCATTTCACTCTTCTATTATCTATTACTCCTTGCTGCAGTTGGTATGTGACTCTCCATTCTTACTCCTTGAAGATTAGTTTCTGAAACATAGACTCTCACATGACTACTATTACTGTTATGATTCTAAATTGTAATAATCATGTAGATAGTACTCTCAACACCTGTATCTAATTTCTTTAATCTCCTTATTCAATGCTTGTGTCCCCATCTGTTTATTTGCAAGCTTATATACAAGAATTTGTTGTTACCAAAACTGTAATCCTAAATTTCATCCTCCCATCCCAACCTCCAACTCTGCCCAAATTTCATCCTTCTAGTTTATTTAGTCTAAAACTGCATCTGCAGTAATCTTTCTTTTTCATTTATTATCTCTGGGAGAGCCTTGGACAACACAGGTGGTTCTTGGGACTATATCTGACATTATGCTCAAGAACCCCCCGGGCATTAGTCTGTGACCATGTGTGATGGCAAGGACTCAAACAGGGATCTGTCAAGGTAACCTACACTATTTCACCATCTTCTCCAGTGATATAGTTAACTTTTATAATCCAACAACTGTACACACTCTACGATACATATCATCTATATTTATACATCTACTCCCCCTCTTTGCCTTGCTTGCATTTCATGTTTGGTCATTACAGTCAATCCCTGACCCCTATCTTTTAACTCCCTACCTTTCACTTATTTTATGTACTATCTTGAAAAAAATCTAAGTCAATTCTATTTACGTACAACATCTCTCGGGCCAAACATTATGAATATGCTGGATAAAAACATACAGGATCACTGGAAGTATTACCACAAATAATCAAAGGGACTTTTAAAAATGCCTGGCATTAACACTGTGTTTTCCCACTAGAAATTTCTCCTATTTTTTTAGTATTTCAAATGATTTTCCCTTACCTTAAATTTCTTAGAGAGATCGTAAGGTGAGTGGAGCACTTGCCTTTCACATGGCTGACCCAAGTTCAATCACCAGCATCTCACATGGTTCCCTGAGCAACACAAGAGTAATTTCTAAATGAGAAACAAGGAGAAAGTCATAAACATCATTAGGCGTTGCCCTCAAACAAATTTCTTGAATTAAAAAGGTGTAATGCATCATAAACTGTCATTGGACTTTATCATTTAAACAACAATATCAGTACTAGTACTTTGAGCATAGAGAAAGTTATCTACTTGTGTATTTTTTCTCTTAATTATTTTGATTAGCGGGCACACATAACTGTGCTTAGGGTTTATTCCAGGTTCTGTTCTCAGGAATTATTCCTAAGGATGCTTAGGGGACCATATGCCAGGGATCAACCTGGATTGGCCATGTATCAGACTTCCTTTCCTAGTGTTCTGTCTCTCTGGCCTGTGTGCCAGTTTCAACTAAAATAGGCAGCATATTGCTTCAGCAAATCATTCCCTTTTGCTCCACCTCTGTTTTTTACTCTCTACTTTTTCTTCTATATAACACAATTCTGAAGTCTCTAATGCAGAGTTCCCCATTTAATGAAAATGCACAAGTGACTATTTAGACTAGCACTTTTAATTCCTCATTTTCTTTTAAAATTATATCTCAATATATCACATTCACATTCACATATCACATTCAGGGATTAGAGTCCAATTTCATAGAAATTACTATTGCCATTGCCATCACTGGCCTTTGCTTCCATCTGTCACTTATCTACTGACTTTTCAACTTCACTGGACAGATTTCATGTGTTTGTCATCCTGAAAACATTGTCTTTATATGACTTCTAAAATGTTTCTCTGTGATGGATTTTCTCTAGTAATAGAGAAAAACCTCAAATCCCTAGCCCATACCCCTATCACCAATATCTCCTTTAATTTATTTTCTCTAAAATTAGGTCTAGAGCAATAATACAGCATGTAGGGCACTTGCTTTGCTTACTGCCAACTTCAATCCCTGGCATCCCAAATGCTACCCTGAGCACGGAAGCAGTGCTCCCTAAGCACAAAGTCAGGAATAAACCCCAAGTACTGCTGGATGTGCCCCCAAGGCAAGCAAGCAAACAAACAAACAAACACTATTTCTAAAATTAGAGTGTCCAAGGACTCAAGCTTTGGAGATGTTCTATTTTCAATCTATGTATTTTCCCCATTAAACCTTAACTTTGAAGATAATTGGCATTTTAACCAATTGAATAAAAATAGAGATTGTATCTTTTAACTCAGTGCTAGAATAACTGCATGTTTATATTTGTTACCTGGACATAGGACAAGTATATTGATGCTGCCATATTAAAAACAATGCATTCCTTGCCTTTAAACTTTAAAAACACTGAATTTATTGCAATCTTTCTCATCACTTAAAGGCATCATATTCTTCCAGTGGCTAATGCCAAAATTTTTTTGAGTCATCCTTTTCCCTAGCACCCTAATCCAATCTGTCAGTAAATCCTTTTTGGCTTTACCTTCAAAATATAACTAGAATATGACCTTTTCTCACCACTTTGATTTTTCTTTTCTTATTCCTTTCTTAAAATTTTGGCCCAAGTCTTCATCATTATTCATTGGAATTATTGCTTAAGCCACCTCATCAGTCACTTATCATCTGCCAGGAGGGGCTTCTCTCTGTTCTTACTGCAACTGTTAGATTGTTTCTTATAAAACGTAAGTCAGACCCTATCAGCTATCTGCTAATTCTCCAGTGTGTTCCCATCTCATTTCATGTGCAAGTCTAGTTATTGGAAAAAATCTGAAATTCTTCTAAAACTAGGATGTCTTCTGTTACAGTTTCCCTCAGAAGTACTCTATCAGCCATATTGATATATGTTCTCTTTCTTAAACACATGCATGTGAAGGTCTCTGCACTTACCAGTGGCAATGCATTTTATCTACAAACCCATATGTCATATTTAGGGCTACCAGATACTTCTTTTTTATTTAAATTTCTCATGCAGTTCTTTTTTTTTTGGTGGTGGGTATTTAATACTCTTCCATGTACAGCCACATTTTCGCTTAATAATAACACGGGATATAGTTTATATGTAGTATCCATGTATTTTTGATCTATAGTTTTATGATTTTTATAGTTTGTGATTTTTAATCACTGACAAAATAAAACTCTTGAGAAAGACATTTTGCATCACTTACACTCATGTACTTAGCATTTAGTCACACTAACTAGTTCTAAATATCTTCGTAACATAATAGCTGACTTACTCCTGAATGAATGACTTAAAAGAGTAGGAGAGAGTCTCTATATCTGTTACCTAGACTTAGGTTTAGAGCATTCCACCATTTCTGCAGTTTCCTACTGATTACACAAGTCAGCCCTACTCAGCTATGCATAGAACAGCATACTTCAATATATGATTATGCAATCTTCAGGTGCTTTTGTGAAAGCTGGCTACCCTGGTTAGTCACAAGACATCTAGGTCTCACATCTCTAGGAAGAAAGGATGGTATTATTAATGTTGAAGACTGGATAAATGGACAGTTAGTGTTCGAAATATAATTTATTAACTCAGCGGAAGTGTTAAAAAATACTTTCTCATTCATACCTGCCTGCAGTCAAACTATGCTTCACCACTAAATTCTGTAGGGGCTTGACTAGCCCAATTAGTGTGAAAGCAAAGGAGTGAGAGGACAAATGTCTATTTTCATAACAATAAAACTTGCATTATTGGGACTCCAAGAATATCAAAAATGGTTTTGTAATTCTCATTAATCTGACATTAAATATCCTGCAAGCATTACTTCAATATATAAGTTACATCAGCGGTTGTTCTATCTGTTCTAATATTTTCCAATAGATTTGAATGTATTTCTGTATCAGAAACAGTGCTAGAATGCCACCAAATCTATATATTTACAGTGTAATATTTACAATGGAGAAAAACCTGCATCATCCAATTAAGCTGATTTATTATGCTGAATTTCACCAATTTCAGGAAGTTGCTATTTCTTATTAATACATTAAAATTAGTAAAACTATGCTAATGTTTACACAAAAAGCAAGTCATCATTTATTCATTCATTCATTTATTTATTTATTTACAGAAATCAGTTTAAGATTTTATTTTATTTTTTTATTATTTTATTATACTACCGTGAGATACACAATTACAAAGATGTTCATGTCCCGGTTTCAGTCATACATTGTTTCAGTACCCCTCCCTCCACCAGTGCCCATTTCCCACCACCAATGTCCCCCATTTCCTCCCCTCTCCCCTAGCCTGCTTCTATGGAGAGTTGTTATCTCTTCTCTCTCTGTCTCTCTCTGTCTCTCTCTCTTCCTCTCTCCATTCTCTTACACACTGTGGATTGCAATACATACATTTAGAGGTTATCATGTGTATCTTTTGCCTGTATTCAATACTCAGTTCTAGGCTGGTATTATCGCTACAACAATTAATAGCACACTGTTCCCTTCTCTGTTCCACCCATTCTCTGACTCCCAGATGCTTGTGGTAGATTCCACTTTTGAAAAGACTTCTTGATCCACGTTTTGTCTGACCTTGAATATTGGTATCCAAGGTCAGACATATATACACACACACACACATATATATATATGTGTGTGTGTGTATCTATCTATCTATCTATCTATATTTATTTCATGCAAATAAATGCAGTCATTCTATATATGTCTCTTTCCTTCTGGTTAATTTCACTCAACATGATCCTCTCCACGTCCATCCATTTATAGGCAAATTTCATAACTTCATTTTTTTTCTAACAGCTGCATAGTATTCCATTGTGTAGATGTACCAAATTTTCTTTATCCAGTTATCAATTTTCGGGCACTCTGGTTGTTTCCAGATTCTGGCTTTTGTGAATGATGCTGCTATGAACATAAAATTGGGGATGGTTTTCCACTGTGTGTTTGTGGGTGTATATCCAGGGGTGGTATGGCTGGGTGTAATGGGAGTTCGATTTCTGGTCTTTGGAGGAATGTCCATATTGTTTACCAAAAAGGCTATACCAGTTGACATTCCCATCAACAAAGGATGAGAGTCCCCTTTCTCCCCACATCCACGTCAGCACTTGTTGTTCTTGCTCTTCTGGGTATGTGCCAGTCTCCATGGTGTGAGATGATATCTCATTGTTGTTTTGATTTGCATCTCTTTGATGACTATGATGATGAGCATTTTTTCATATGTCTTTTGGTCATTTGAACTTCTTCCTTGTTGAAGTTTCTGTTCATCTTTCCTTCCCATTTTTTGATGGGTTGAATGCTTTCTTCTTGTAAAGTTCTGCCAGTGCCCGATATATCCTGGATATTAACACCTTATCAGATGGATATTGGGTGAATATTCTTTCCCATTCTGTGGACTGTTTTTGTACCTTGGACATTGTTTCTTTTGAGATGCAGAAGCTTTTTAGTTTCATGTAGTTCCATATGTTTATCCTTTCTTCTAGTTGCTTTGTTAATGGTGTTTCACCTTTGAAGATGGCTTTAGCTTCAATGTCGTGGAGGGTTTTCCCTATATTTTCTTTGATGTTCTTTATGGATTCAGGTTTGATATTGAGATCTTTGATCCGTTTTGATTTTATTTTTGTGCATGCTGTTAGACAGAGGTCTAAATTCTTTTTTTACGTGTAGCTGCCCAGTTTTCCCAGCGCCACTTGTTGAAGAGGCCTTCCTTGTTCAATTTCCGCACTTTTTGCTCCTTTGTTGAAGATTAAATGACCATGTGTTTGAGGCTGGTTGTCAGAATACTCAACCTATTCCATAAGTCCACATGTCTGTTTTTATTCCAATATCATGCTGTTTTTATCAAGCCAGACGACCCCCATTCCATGAGGACCTCCATTTTCCACATCCGACTTCCCCCTCCTCAGAACTCCACCCAGCAGACCAGCCTATCACAGCCCGGCTCATTGAGATCCACCTGCTTCAGTCTTTTTAATCCGGCCCAGGTATGCTGATCCAGTGACAGACATGGGGCAGAGCTACTACTGGCCTCACTGTGCCCAGCCACTCATGAGGTGCCCGGAGGGTGGCGGTCAGCCCTGGCCCGCCACCCCAGCAGAGCCTCACAACAAGCCAGACCCCCACTCCATGAGGGACCTCCATTTTCCACATTCGGACTTCCCCTCATCAGAACTCCACCCAGCAGACCAGCCTATCACAGCCGGCTCGCGCACAGCGGGCCACGCGGTTCATCAATAAATGCTGGACTTTGAGATGACTACAAGAAGTATGCTACATGCACGGCAGAGCCTGGCAAGCTACCCGTGTCGTATTTGATATGCCAGATATGCCAGATACCAGTAACAATTATAGACCTCATTCCCATGACCTGATGGAATGGTTTGAGGCTCTTTATGTTCCTGGAGCAAGCAGGTTCCCTTGGGCTCTACTTGTATGAGACAGGTCATATGGAGATGTTACTGGTGCCCGCTCGAGCAAATCGAAGATGAACGGGAAGACAGTGATACAGTGATCATGCTGTTTTAATTTCTACTGCTTTGTAGTAGAGTTTGAAGTTGGGGGAAGGTGATGCCTCCCAACCTCTTTTCTCAAGGATTGCTGTAGCTTTCCATGCGAGTTATTTTTCCACACAAATTTCAGGAGAGTTTGGTCAATTTCTTTTGAAGAATGTCATGGATATCTTTATAGGGATGGCATTGAATCTGTATAAAGCTCTAGGAAGCATTACCATTTTGACAACATTGATTCTTCCGATCCATGAGCAGGGAATGTATTTTCAATTTCCTTGTGTCCTCTTTTATTTCTTGAAGTAATGTTTTGTAGTTCTCTTTGTAGAGGTCCTTTACATTTTTTGTGATTTTCTGTGGTATATTGTGAATGTTATAGTTTTCTTGATATCCCTTTCTTCTCTTTCATTATTTGTATATAGGAAAGCCACTGTATTTTGGGTATTGAACAAGTCTTAATTAAAAGTACCATCACTTGCATCACTTGTATCACTTGTCTTCCCGTTGTTCATCAATTTGCTTGAGCAGCCACCATTAACAACTCTATACGTCCTGTCACATACTAGTGTAGTCCAAGGACATCTGCTCACTGCAGGAACATGAAGAGCCTCAAAGAATTCCTTCAGTTCATGGGAAGGAGGTTTATAATTGTTACTGGTTTTTGTCATATCAAATATGACATGGGTAGCTAGCCAGGCTCTGCCATGTAGGTGGGATACTCTTGTAGTAGCCTCTCTAAATCTATGCAAAATTTTACCCAAATTATTGTTGTCCAGACCAGAATATCTAGACCAACGTTCTTCTATGAAGAACAAAGAAATAAATAATTTAGATCTATGGGCCAGACAGCCTTTTTTGCAGAGAGCAGCAGTACTCAGGGTGACTCCTGCTGGGCCTAGCAAGACTGTATGTGGTACTGGGGATTTGAACAAGGGTTGGTAGGATAAAAGACAAGTGTCTTTAAGTCCCTTACTAGCCCCTTTGCCCAAGACTTCTCATTACACAAAAATTTCAAATTGTTCTAATTGCTACGTGCAAAAAAGTCATAGGTAATGAAGATGACTGGGTCCTATTGCAACTTTATCTACAAAAGCAAGGAGCTTGTAGGACTTGAATCATGGGCATAGTTTTTCTAATTCTGATTTAGACCGGTAGTCATATACTGGCTGCCCAGATCTAATATGACCTAATATGACAGTACAATCTCTTTTGTATTGTTTTTATTCCATGTATTTTTTTTCATTTAATATTTTTATACCACCATGTTATATACAATTACAAAGATGTTCATGTTTGGGTTACAGTTATACAGTGTTTCAGCACCCATCCCTCCACCAGTGCCCATTCCCCACCACCAATGTGCCCGATTCCCTCCTCCCTCCCTTAGCCTGCCTCTATGGCAGGTTTATTATCTCTTTCTCTTTCTCTCTGTTTCTCTCGTCCTTATCTTACACATTGTGGATTGCAATACACACATTTAGAGGTTATCATGTGTGTCTTTTTGCCTGTATTTAATACTTAGCTTTAGTTTGGTATTAGCACTTTCAACAATTATTAGCACTCTGTTCCCTTTGCTGTCTTATCTGACTCCAACACGTTTGTGTAATTTTCACCTTTGACAAGACCTGCTTTAATAATTTTTTTGATTTCTGATCTACCACCTTTGGCTATCTACCACCACCTCTATGGAGCTTGCCATGATATGATCCATTCTGCCTCCTCACCTCCCCCTACCAATGATCTCTCCTCACACACTCTCTATATTCTCCTTTCCCAGCACCAATGTCCCTGATTCTCTCCTCTCTCCCCTTTGCCTGCCTATATGGAGATTTCTTTATCTCTTTTTCTCTATTCAATGTATTCATGACATAAAGTATATTAAGGAAACATGTTCTTGAATAGTCAACCAATATTTTCCATTTTGCTCTATTTTAAATTTTTAAAAAGTTGCGGGCTGTAGGGTGTTCACACCCATCTATGTTCAGAGCTTCCTTCTGGTTTTGCACTCAGAAATTACTCCTGTGGTGTTGAGAGGACCACATAAGGTACTGGGATGGAACCTGGGTCAGCTGTGTGTAAGGCAAATGCTCTACCTGCTGTACTATTGACCTGGCTCCCATTTTGTACTGTTTTATTTTATTTAAAAATATTTTATTATACTGCCGTGAGATATACAATTACAAAGATGTTCATGACCAGGTTCAGTCATACATTGTTTCAGCACCAATCCCTCCATCAGTGCCCATTTCCCAGCACCAATGCCCCCAATTCCCTCCCGCTCCCCTTTGCCTGCCTCTATGGAGAGTTCTTTATCTCTTTTTCTCTATTCCATGCATTCTTGACATAAAGTATATTAAGGAAACATGTTCTTGAATAGTCAACCAATTTATTTATTTTTTAAAGTATTTTATTATACCACTGTGAGATATACAATTACAAATATATACAATTACAAAGTTCATATTTGGGTTTTGGTCATACAGTGTTCCAGCACCCATCCCTCCACCAGTGCTCATCTCCCACCACCAATGTCCCCGGTTCCCTCCCCTCCCCGCAGCCCACCTCTATGGCAGTAGTCAACCAATTTAGACTATACTATTTTGAGCTCAAAATCAGATTTTTAACCAGATTTGTTCTTTGCATATATCCACGTGGATTTGATGCCAACTCAAACTTGGATGAAACACCTGTATTTAGAATCTCAGAACCTCTATGGCAGCTCATTAATAGATTTAATGGTTTATTTTAGTTGAGGTCACATCAAGGGGGGGTGGGTAATCTGTAGCCACTCCTAGCAATAATAAGATCTGGAAATGCCGGTCTCTGTTTAGTACTCCCAGAAATATAGTACTTATGCTGGTGGTGCTTAGATACTATTATGGTCACACACCACATGCCTATAGCTTCAGTGGTAGTGCATATGTGCAGGATCAGTCTGAGGTACTGTTTATGTTATGTAAGCACACTATCATTTGAACAATCTCCCTGGCCCTGGACACATTTTAATAATCATCATACTCTCTGTACTTCCTAATATATTGTATTCTTTCTATGAGTTAACTTCAGTTCTGTAAGTATTGGTCTCTTCTACATGACTGAACACTTTGAGAATCGATACCTTGTTTCGTTTACTTTTGTACTCTAGCATTTTTACAGTGTCCCAAACTCATTTGGTTTACCACTCCCCTTTTAAGACAAGAATTCACTCAGCATTTTCCAAACGATGCACACTGAGATTGTTTTAGAACTTCCTTTGGGGAAGAGAGTATTTTTTTAAATTTTTTTATTTTACCACCATCAGAACAACATTACGAAGATGTTGATAATTGGGTCTCAGTCATATATTGTTCCAGCATCTATCCCTTCACCAGTGCCCCATTCCCACCACCAATGTCCCCACATTCCCCCTCTCCCAGCTCCAGAGCAGGCATTTCTTCCTTTGCTCCCTTTTCTCTTTCTCTTTTCATCTCTCCTTCAAGGGAAGAGAGGATTTTTACTTTGAGAATCATTGACTTTGTGTGTGTGTGTGTGTGTGTGTATCTTTTTTTAAAGGAAGAAATGTCTGGTCTGGTTAGATTAAATAAGAAAGATTCCTTTCATTCTTTCATTTTAATATTATTTTATGGGATAGGTCTACCATTGGGAGACTAATTAAGCATCAGTTTCATATCAAAGTCTTGTAGTCGTGGTTTATTCTTATATCATCTTCATCTTCTCTCTCAAGTTTCAAACAGCCCTTGGGTACTTCATTATATTTATTGACTACTAATGGATGTATTCTGTTCTTGGTATCCTTTTAAATATACAATGTTGATAGTAAAACTATATTATTCAATAAGTCTTTCGTTCTTACTGTGTGTCACTGCCCTGGGCAAGGTATTAGTAGATTTCTGTTTAATTAACAAGTATAGATGGACTCTATTTTATCTTTTTAAAAATTATTTTAGTCTCTATTATTTGTAATGCTGCCGATAACAGGGTTTCATGCATACAATGTTCCTACACCACACCTTCCACCAGTGTCCACTTCTCTCCACTGCTGTTTCAGGGTCCCTCCTCATCTTCTGTCCCCCAATCACTGTCTCCACACAATGGAACTGAGCAGTTCCGTAAACTGATTCTGTTGTGTTTCATCATTTGCTAGTCCACTCTTAGGCTATTTAATACTCCACACAAGTCTGTACCTGTAGGTGTAGTTTTCTCTCATACTTTTTTTAATATACCTATTAGAAATTCTGGATTATTTTAATAGTCCATAATTTAGGTAGTGATGGAGGTTAAAACTCTTATTTTACCATCACTATTCATATGCAGTTCTTACTTTTTGGTTTTGTATTAATCTTAAAGGTGCCAATACATATGTTAAAGTTTCTAGATTTACTTAGAACTCCTGGGTATATTTCTTGATGTAGATTTTCAACTTCAATGAAAAATAATTGTCATTTAACACTGTGTAAGTTTAAGGTGTAAAATATCTTGGTTTGAGGTACTTACCCATTGTAAAATGATTGCTGCCATGGAATTAGCTAACACCTACACCATGTCACATAATTATCAGTTCATTTTTTTGTAGCAAGACCATTTGAGTTTCAAGTCTCAGTGAAGCTCTATTAACCAGTATTGTTCATTATAATCACAGTAGTAGCATATTAGGTCTCCAGGCCTTATTTATCTTATGACCAGGACATTATAAGTGTTGAGAAACAAGAAATGAAACTTCTTAAAACAACCAATGCCCTCATTTAAGATCTTTATCTATTTTTAACTTAAATTCAGCCTGGCAAGTGAAGAGTTTATCAGACATTACTGGGATTCTTTTGGAATACTAATTAGGTAAGACTCCTTCATCTGTAACACATTGAATTGACAGAAGATTACTTTCCAAAATACTTTCAAATGATTTCTACAGATCCATATGAAACAACGACCAGAATGCCTGCAAAACTGTAATACTAAGACTATAAAATTCACAGGGAAAACTGAAAAGCCTAAAACCTTCTTAACGATCAAATAAGTTTTATAATACCTATGTGCACAAAATTACTTAAAGTAACATTTTCTCTTCACCTTATTTCTCTTATTCCCTAGAATTTGTATATAAGAACCTGATACAAAAATTTGTGAACCTGATTTTCTTTCTCTTACTCTTACTTTCTGTTGTACATTTAAACTCTTCCCACCAAATTGTTTTGAAACCTTCACCAGCACTATGTTAAATACCATCAATGATGTTTCATTTCTCTTTTAGACAGGGTTCAGCCTGCAGCCCTATAAAGCTATCAATAAATTCAATAAATATGTTAGAAAGACCTGGGGCAGAGCTGCTACTGGCTCTCACTGTGCCCAGCAGCTAGCTCTTGAGGCGCCAGGGAGGGATGGCAGGTTCTAGCCCTGGCCCGCCACCCCAGCAGAGCCTCACAACAAGCCATATGACCCCCTACCCTCACTCCATGAGAACCTCCATTTTCAACATCTGGACTTCCCCCTCGTCAGAACTCCACCCAGCAGACCAGCCTATTGTAGCTCGGCTCATCGAGATCCACCCTGCTGCAGTCTTTTTTTAATCTGGCTCAGGTATGCTGATCCAGAGACAGACCTGGGGCAGAGCTGCTACTGGCTCTCACTGTGCTCAGCCACTCGCTCTTGAGGTGCCCGGGAGGGATGGCAGGTTCTAGCCCTGGCCCGCCACCCCATCACAACAAGCCAGATGACCTCCGCCCACTCCATGAAGACCTGCATTTTCCACATCTGGACTTCCCCTCGTCAGAACTCCACCCAGCAGACCAGCCTATCACAGCCTGGCTCACGCCAGTCAAGCGGCCACGCGGTTCATCAATAAATGCTGGACTTTGAGATGACTACAAGAGTATGCTACCTGCACGGCAGAGCCTGGCAAGCTACCCGTGTCGTATTTGATATGCCAGATATGCCAGATACCAGTAACAATTATAGACCTCATTCCCATGACCTGATGGAATGGTTTGAGGCTCTTTATGTTCCTGGAGCAAGCAGGTGCCCTTGGGCTCTACTTGCATGAGACAGGTCATATGCAGATATTACTGGTGCCCACTCAAGCAAATTGATGATGAACAGGAAGACAGTGATACAGTGATACAGTGATATGTTAGAATTGTAATGCATAAATATTTTCCAATTTTTACATGAAATCACAAAAGAGACAGTGGTGATTGAGTTGATTATATTATTATTGGGAAAGAACACTTTGCTATCAGTCATGTCACATTTAACATTTTGTGAATGTTTCATTAATTGATATTTCTCAAGGTTATCTGATTCTTATTAAATTCTTTGAAGCTCGTGCAATAGAACAGCTGGCAGGACATTTGCCTTGCATGCAGCTGACCAGGGTCTATACCAGGCATCTCATACAGTACCTTGAGAACTTCCAGGGGCAATTCATGAATGAAGTGCCAGGAGTAACACCTGAACATCACTGGGTGTGTGTTGCAGGACACCTAAGAGCCTCTGCATCTGCCCTGGATTGCCTCCTGCAGGTCACTTCATAGATAGGAGGGTAGTTTGAATGTGGCAGTTCATCTGATCATGTATTCTGTACTGGCTGGTATAAATGTTCTCTCATGCTACTACAATTATCGTGGGACTAGCTAGATCTTACCAGCATATTTGCCTGGCCACGTTGGATCTCTAAGTAATTAGCCCAAAGAGAAATGCTGTTTGACTCCAAGCAAGCAAGCATGGCTCCCTGATAACTCAAAGGCAACTAAAATACAAAACTACCGTGAAGTAGAGGAAACTCTTGTGAAGGCTTGGATAAATATTTAACTGGCATTAGTATAGTCTTGGTACAGAGGCATGCCATCTCAGAAACCCCTTCTCCACCCTATAAAGGCATTTCCAGGCAGATCTTGGCTCAAGAGAGTGGCATCTAAAAGGACCTAGGTGAGGTGCTGGGAGAAATTACCTGAAGGCATTTGACCCTGCCTGCTTCCCATAAAAGTGGGAGTTCTGAGTTGCAGGGGGATAAAACTTCCTGCTTCCTCTTTTTGGGCTCTCTCTCTTGGGGGCTCACACTCTTCTTGGGAGTCTTGTCCTTGTCTCCTCTTTACAGGGCCTTAATACATGATGGCCGCCATCTAGGCCTACACATGGCTGGGGTTCTAGCTGGGAATCCTAAGCACAGGGTTATTCCTATTGCTAATTTGTATGCCTGAACCTGTAATAAGCAAAGCATTTTAAAACCTGAGCCGGATTCCTGAGTTTTCATTCATTCCCCGCTGGCTCGGAGGTAGAAGGGAACTCACTTCCCAGTACTGTTGGGGACCCCAGCGGCTCCCCGACAGGTGTGACCTAAAAAAAAAAAAAAAAAAAAAAAAAGAATTATTTGACCCAGAGAAAGCATGGGGATCTGGCCTCCAGGACTGTGATGTCTAGCATCACCTTAGAAGTATAGTGATGGCTGACTCCTGAACACTGCTGGGTAGGCCTGGTGGTCTGTGGCTCTATTGAGCTCAGCGAACCATCTTAGGTGTGGCTCATGAAAATTACTGGGGGTTATTCTTGGAAGTGCCTAGGATACACCCTATAGAATTTTTAAAAATATTATTTAGTTTTGTTATCATCAAGGATGATTTACTCTCTTCCTTTGAGTCTTTTCATATGAGAGACACACGGGGCCAGAGAGATAGTACAATGGGTAAGGTATTTGCCTTGCATGCTATGACCCAGTGAACCCTGGAATCCAATATGGTCCCCCTGAGCACCTCCAGGAGTAATTCCTGAGTGCAGGGCTAGGAGTAACCCTTGAGTATTGCCGGGTGTGACCCATAAAAAAAAAAAATCATATGAGAAACATTATAGACCACAGGTCTATAAGGTGGCCTCTTAAGAGGAATAGAAAACTTTTCTATTCTAAATAGAAGAGAACATTTTTCTAAACCATTTCTTAAAAAATGTATAAGTTACCTCATACTTAATAGAGTCATGCCTTTTGAATGGCAGATCTTCTTATTTAGACCCAAAGAGTGGTGTCTGGGAATCCCCAAGGCAAAAACAAAGAAATTCCTGAATACCAAGTAAAGCTCACAGTGAGGATTTACATACATAAGCTTTCCCAATACAAATGTAACTGAATAGGTTAAGCTAAAAATATGAAATATGTTGTTTGTAATGTATTTGTTACTGGATGATGAAATGAAATTGATTTTATTTTTTTTTGTGTGAGACTGGTGTTTTGGGGGTCACAACAGATTGGGCTCAGCGATCACTTCTGGTGGTGCTCAGGGGACCAAGCGGTATCAGGAATTGAACCAAAGTCTTCTATGTGTGAACAAAGAACCTAACCCCTGTATTTATTCTTCAATCCTGAAATAGATTTTTTTTAAACTATGACCTTGGTTACTTGGGTCAGGCATATCTAGTCATAGCATATTAACTCTCAATTGGTTTTCTTCTTTCTCACCTATTTTCCTCACTTCTGTGGTTATTTATTTTGAATAATAATAGTGATTCCTTTGGGCAATGTTGGAACATACAGAATACCGGTCCTATAAAAGATCTCTACCCATTTAAGTCTTCGTTTTTTGTAAATACTATAAGTTGGAGGATTTCACTTTTTTTCTTTTTGAGGATTTCACTTTGCCACAAGTTACCTGATAGAGTACCAGGTAGCTTCTGGCAAAGCAAAATAATCCGTGACATTTTTGAGTTACTAACATGGTTTATATACTGGTCCCCCTGGGCCCCTGGGATGAACCCAGAGCCACAGCAGAGCCTGGCAAGCTACCTGTGGTGTATTTGATATGCCAAAAACAGTAACAATAATGGACCTCATTCCCAATGAATGGAGATGTTACTGGAGCCCACTCAAGCAAGTTAATGAATAATGGGAAGATGAGTGAGTGAGAATAGTAATAAAAAGAATCTTGCAGAGTATATCATCAACATTATTCAATTTTTTCTATTATTAAACACTAGTATATGTAGATTGAATATTCAATTAGGAAATATTGCATTTCAATTGGAGCAAGTTTACCCAGGAAGTTAGGCAAAATAGTTGAAGATCAGTGGTAGCACCTTAGAAAAGCTTTATAATAGGTATAAATGAAATTAAATGCAAGTAATACAGTGAATTAAAAATTTAAGCTTACAAATTGAAACCATTTATGTAGGGTGAATCTTATTCTATGTACTTGCTTGATACCCAAGGAGAAAAGCAAGTGAAACAGTGTTCAGAGACCTGAACAAAAAAGTCACTTCTGAGTTTTGATTCTTAGATGACTTTCTTTAATTTTCTTTCATGAAAAGTTTTGGATTACAGTTAGGATATTTACCAAAGATAAAATGTGTGAATTCCTCAACCCCCTCAAATATGAAGAAATTAGCTGCATTTTTGGGTTGTCTTCTTTTATGGCAATCATTTTGAAAATGTACATTAGGGCAGAGTGAATTGACAGCGTCATATAAATTATTCATAACTGTTTTTTTGTTGTTATTGACTGGAAGCAAAGCTGTTTTCAGCAAGTTGTTCTTTGGGGTCTTTTTTCAATGATATCCTATAGATGTTTGGGAAGGTAGCAGGTTAAAATGAATGTCTTTATGTCATGCAATAATTCAGTAAATGTAATTTTAAACTTTAATCCACCTTTGAAAAGTTGTAGGCCATGCACAGCTATTCTTAGATCTTACTCTGGCACTGTGCTCAGAAATCACTCCTGGCAATACCTGGGGAGCTTATATAATTCTGGGGATTAAATTGGGTCAAATGCCCATTAAAATGCATTTTACTTCTGTACGATCTCTCTGGACCTCTGACACCCCTATTTTTAATTTAATAAAGCAAAAACAAATGTATATATGTATTTTAACTATTAGTTTGATTTGGCTTAGTAGACGTGTTTGCATAAATACCCTGCATTCATGGTATCTAGTTATATAAATATTTAAGCCATAATTTAAGTCCTTGGGGTGAAATGCTAAACTAACTTTTCTGCTTCTAATTTTGACATGCACAGGTCAACAATTTCTTATTCAATTACTAGACTTACACAACTTTTTAAATGAAATAATATTTTTTGCTTTCATTTTTTTATTAGCTTTAGCAGCTTGAAGTTACTGAAAAGCAGCGGTAACTTCTTTGAAAAATGTGTTGCTGTGCTTAAGTTAAAATACTGACAACTTTACTTATGGTCAAGAAACTACCATAAGTAGTTAAAGTACTACTTTACTTTAAAGTATTTTAGCTTCATGCATAGTTTTGTTATCTGGTTTCTTATTAAGTCAATTCACCAGGAAAAGGGCCAGAATAAGTTTACATAATGATGAAAAACTTTCTCTTATTTTGAAAAGAAGTCATCATTTGAATTTAGATACATAGACTGACAGATGATAAAGAGAATAAAATTGAGAGAATTAAAATGTTACCTCTAAATCATTAAGAATACCATCTTTCCCCATCCCATCTCCCCACCTCAATTTTCAGAGACTTCTTGGTGTTGCTAAGTGCTTACAGTGAAAAAATAGGCTCCATATTTGGCCCTTGTTTTAGTAAAATAGATGGAATCTTACGTAAATTAAGAAAAGTTATTTCAGTTTTTAAAATTTTTTTAAAAATTAGACTAATTTGAGAATTTTCAATAGTACAGTGGGTAGGGTAATTGCCATATACTTCATTCTCCCAGGGTTATTTTCCTGGCACTCACAGGGTCCACTACATCCTAACAAGAGGATCCCTGAATATGTAGTCAGGAGTAAGCCCTGAATACTACCAGGCGTGGTTTCCCAAAAGCAAATGGAATCAGCCTAAGTCAGTCCAAACAGTTTAGGTTATTCTTCCTCCTCCTCAATCTGAAAATGTAACTGCTCTAAGATACTTTTAATGCAGGAAATATTTAGCTCACATCACTTTCAATTCCTCTTTGGGAAACCCGAATAACATTCTCATCCTGTTTTTATAGGGCCCAGGTCTCTGAGGCGTAAGTTAATGCAGGGAGAATGGTAGAGTTGAAGAAATGTGCCCGGAGCCAGAGGTTCTTTGTCCTTTTAGCTATTTCTTCAATGCTTTTGAAGGCATTCCATGATGCTCTCTTCCTCCTGTGCGCAGCTCAGGTTTTAGGTCGTTCATCATGTTGACTTCTCGACCTAGGTACACATAACTGCTGCATTCAGAGATGTTTGTTCCATTGAGAGTGAATGGGGCCTCTGGAACGGAGTTCATTTTTCATGTACATAGTTTTGCTGAGGTTAAGCTATAGACCTATCTTTCCACATTCTCGGTCAAAGTCAGCCAGCATTTGTGCCGCTTGGCTAATGTTTGGTGTTATTAGCTCACATAAAGACTATATTTCACCTTCAAAACTTATATACACTGTTCTCCACTTCAGTTACTTGCTGTCTCACCTTTACCTTTTTGTTTTTTCGAAGGTATAACTCGGGTCTGTGCTTACTTTTCTTGCAAAACTCTCCCACTGGGAAGGAACAAAAACACAAGACTTCTAAATTTATATAATAAAACGGCATTTACATTTTTATCTTACCACGTAGTTTCCTAAGATCACTGTATAATATTTTATAGCTTATAATACAGAACTATTGTTATCCTTAAATAGACTAAAATTCTGTAAGTTCAAAGAGTGTAATAGCAATCTAATGACAAATAGCTACTTAGTGTAAGTGTCTTGGTTCAAGGCACAAATGCTTTATTCACCTCATTTTCCACAACTAAACCTCTGTCATTTACTTACATGCTCCATCACATATTCTGCAATATATTGCCTCAAGCATTTTTCTTTTTTTAGGTCACACCAGGATTTGTGCAGGACTTACTCCTGGCTCTTTGCTTAGGGATAATTTCTGATGGTCTCGGGGACCATTATAAAGTGCTCGGGATCAAACCTAGGTTGGAAACATGAAAAGCAAGTATATTTCTCAGTGTATTTAACCCACTGGATTTCTCTGACCACCTTCCCTATGGCATAATAGGGACAGTGAGAGAATTTGGCTTATCGAGGAAAACCTTGAAATGTCATCTATTTCTAAATGTTTATTTTATCAAGATAAATACATTTATTCAGAATGAATTATTTTAATTCATTTTTATACATATATGTGTAATATTTTTATTTAGGGAATATAAGACAGCAAGGTACAGGGACAGAGAATAGTTCTAAAAATGAGGTGAGATACAGGTGACTCTCAAAATGGCTACACCTGGTAGTGTTCAGAGATTACTCCAGACCCTGTGCTTGGGGATCACTCCTAGAAGTGTTAAGGGGACCATGTGCCGTGCAGGGAATTAACCATATTGCCCACATGCAAGGCAAGTTCCATAATTCTGGCATTACGTTTTTGGTTCCCCTCAAAATCTAATACTAAGGAAATCTATAACAGAGTTGAAAGGATCATTTCCTAAGTGAGTATACTTACTCCATCATACAGTAATTTATATGACAGAAAGGGATTATCAAGATCAATAGTTACATATTAGATAAAATAAATAAAATCCTTTTAAATATATTTAGCACTATCTATTCCTCCTAGTTGATTTCAAAATAATTATTTTAATATATAAAAATTTGCTTTGTTAATATGGTAGCATTTATTGCATATTAATTAAAATAATGATACTATAACCAAAATGATACTATAACTAAATGCCAAAATTCCAAAGTGCAACAGAATATACAACCCTCAAAATATATCACACTGGCACATGTACTATACTAATTATTTATTTTTTCTTTTCTTTTTTTCCCGCTATGTAATTTATTTTATTTTTTAAAATTTTATTATTTTTTAAATTTTTTATTATACCACCGTGAGACATACAATTACAAAGGTGTTCATAATTGGTTCTTGGTAGTACAGTATACCAGCACCCATCCCTCCACCAGTGCCCCATTTCCACCACCAATGTACCCCGCCTCCTCCCACCCACCCCCCAGGCTGCCTCAATAGCAGGTACCCCAGTATCCTCTCTTTCTCTCTTTGTCTCTCTCTGTCTCTGCATCTCTCTCTCTCTTCTTTTTACACTGTGGCCAGCCCTGCAGATATTTAGAGTTTATCACTTAAGTCTCTTTGTATACTAATTATTTCTGATTTAAGCAATCAGAAAAAGTGGATTCTTTTCCCATTAGCATCATATATTTCCAGTGACAGACTCTCTTTCAACTTTCAAGAAATGAAAGCCATAGGTTTCTTGAAAAAGTAACCTATTGCACATATTATTTTCTGAAGTTATTCTGCAAACATTTAGCATCTGTTTGATACCAGTGTCAAAACATCATATATATTCCCATAATCACACAGAGCTAATCATCTAAAATATTTATTCAGACCCTGTGCTATGGGGAGCTAGTGGTCCCATGGGACTATCTTACTCAGGATGCAATTTTGAAGGGAATGATATTTTTACCAAGTTTGTTTATTTCACTCTTGATGAACTTGCTTTTCGAAATATTCTCTAAGGACAGGAGAAATTAATAATAATGAGCTCATTTAGAAAGAAATGGGCTCGTGATCATTTTGGCTTTGTTCATGCTGCAGTAATGGCTCCTGCTCACTTTATTTTAAGGAATTTTGCTTAGCAAGATGCTGAGTGCAGCAAGGTGGTTTTTGTGAAAATAAACTTATTGAATTTTGGTGAGCCTCTGGGACAAAAAAGGAAAGACAATTGCCCATAAAACGTGGAATTGTTATCTTTTGGCAAAAGGAACAGTAGGTGCATACAGCTTCTAAGTGATAAACATGTACATTTCTAACTTCATTTGTACACCTGCCAAATCTCCCCAGCAGCTGTCTTCATTACAGCCATCTGAGCACTAATAGAACAAGTCCAAAATTTTGCAAACAACATGCATCATAACTAAACTTGAAAAAAGGGCTTTGTATCATTAGCTTGGAAGTTTTTAGCAGTATAACAAATTTAGAGTGTGAAGTTTGTGGCACCTTTAATTTCTTTAGTTTTACTAAAACATAATGGTTGAAAAAATAGCACATTTAACATGTGAGAATGAGAAAGGCAATATGATTTTTCATGAATGGAGCATCAGATACTGCTTGGAGAAATATTGGGAAGATTACTTTCACCTTTACCATTCCATACCATAGACTCCAGCACATATTCTTGTTTTCAATATACAAAGTATTAAGTACTTGATTCTTTTCTCTTTGTAGGGACACTTGAAGAACAAGAAGGAAAGACTCCCCATGTTTCTTAGATTCTCTGATGTGATGATCCTCGACTCATGTCTGACAGGATCAGTTTGCTCAGTGTAAGCAATGTAAAGTAGAATGTGGAGTCATCCATATAGTTCTGTTTGCAATCCTAGGTCCGACTCTACCAATACTATTGCTTTGTATAATTTGCTTTCCCTTGAGCATACCACATGCTAAAATAAGGATAATGACCTACAGTTATTAAAACTATTATTTAACATTGTTAATTCAAAGCATTTAGAATATTATCTTGTATCAATTGCTAAAGAATAGAAAGCTCATCAAAATGTGTATGGAAAAGCTGAAGAAATAACCTAATGAATTGATTTTCAGTGTGGAAAATTAGCAGTTATCTGCGCATGCATCTGAAAGAACTAACAAAGTGAATTAAAGGTATAAAACATTCTTCAGTAAATGCTAAAAGAGAGTGGTAGGAGGGCAGAGCATGTTTCACAGTGAGAAACGGTTTTGAAGGAAGTAAGCTCTAGTCTGTGTGTCTGTGTGCATATGTGCATAAGTGCTCAAATTATTTCTTGACATTTGACTGGGGACAGGTGAATATAAAAGCATAAAAGTTACAGCAGGCAGAAAGTCTAAATCCTGAGTTATAACTCATAATATATAGTCCAGTAGAATAAAGAACAATATTTTAAAATTGATCCAAAGCCTTCTCATTGATATTGAATGACACAAAGGGATGGAGTGAGATTTAAACCTCTTTTTGCACTCAAGTGAAACATTTTTTTACTTTAACTTTTAAAGTTGTGAGATCTTTTGGATTTTTGAGTTCACTCGGTAGACTAAAAAATTGATGGACTTCAAAAGCAGGAACAGCAAGTTTGAATTTAACTTCTCTTATTCTGTTACAGAGCTTGAGTCAAGTCAGCCTCTTTGAACTGAGCTCAGTATCCATGTGTAGACAATGGGGGGGTTTTAATACCCACCTTATAGGATTCTTGTGGATATCAAAGTGAATACAGTATAAAAACCTACCACAGTGATTGGCTTATTACAGATACTTCAAAGACGTTTCTTCTCTCTTATATTTCTTTTATTCGTTAATAATGGCATTACATTTTAAACTACGACACTGGTAGCTTAAAGATTGAAGGCAGCAAATTTCAGATATTGTATTTTTCAGTTCTAAAATTTTATATATTTTCCTCGAAGGAGCCATTCCCAACAATTTTTGACCTGGCTACATGCAGGCTTGGATGTTCATGGGATACACTTAGCAATACTGGGAGTGGGTAAGCCCTGAAATCATGTGGTGTCATAGCTCAGGATTTCCCTCATGCTAGTTTTGTGCTCTACCACTCAAAGTCTCTCCTCAGCCCCTATATTTGATTGTTTTAAAAGAGAACTTATATTGCTTTTGAGATGACATTTATAGTCAGTTGTTATTGATATGATGTTTTCCTACTCCATCATGAATGTAGTTGAATTTTTTGCTCAATTCAGTCTTTTACTCAAATAAGGGTTGGTCTATGATATTTTCATTTCTTTTAAGAATGGTTCACACTGAACAGATTATTTTCTTGAATAATTTAGACTGTATCTAAAAAGTTTTATTTATTTTCTATTTGTGCTACACATCAACAGATGACTCTGTGCTCAGGTATTACTCCTATTGGTGCTTCAGGGTCAATATGCAGTGACTAGGATCAAACAGGGGTCAAGTACATCCAAGGAAATACCTTAATACCCTACTATCTCTCTAGCCATAAAATCCAGTATCTTCCATATTCTGAGCCTATACTTACATTATTTTCCTCGGGAAAAAATTGCTTTTATTTTTAGATTTTAGTTCAGTTGCATTCATAGCAAACAATTTATCTCTATGAAAGAGCTCAACTATCAAGTCAGTTCTGTCATACCTCTTTGGGATGTGTTACACTGATCTGTAAATACGTGGCTTAAGAGTCAGGAGGGTACTTAGTCACAGGTTATTAAAATGGTTGCAACCTTCCTATCACCCTTGCATCCCAAATAAATCACACTGTGATTTTTGAAGAGGTAATTACATTTGCTTTGCTTTTAGTAACTCTGCATTTTAATTTTAGGGGTGAATTGGGTAATTTTAAATTCATGCACAACCCTGACATTTCATCCTTGTGTTTCCTCTGCATGTTCTCCCCAAATTTCTCTCCCCTTGCTTCACTGTTATTGATGTTGATACAATGACTGTAGCTCACACATAAACTTGGATGTGAGGCTCACATATTTGGTTGTGATGCTTGCACACTCAGGCACAGTGTTACAAAGCTATCACGTTCTTTTAACTGTGGCGCTTGTGCATATTCTGGTTGTATTTCTTTTTTACTGGAAGTTACAGACTTCTATTGTTCTCACAAATATTCGCCTGGTAGGTCATAATTTAGGGGCGAAATACTCACATAATGTAATAGCTGTGGAATTAGCAGCTAGACCTTGCGTGTGGTCCTGGGGATATCTGATAACTGAGGTAAAAGGACTGTGCTGGTATATGCAGTGGCACTGAGGATAATGATCTCCTGTTCTTAACACAGGCGATTTAGCCACAGCCAACACCTAGTCTTAAAATGTCAAGTTTTCATTGAAATTTCCTCCAGATTCTAGCCAAGCATGTTCTGTACTCTAGTGAGAAATTGTAAGAAAGAGAACCCATGAAGCGCCACTTTCTCTTCCAAGTCTTGACATCCTCCCAAAATCTGCCTGCGTTTTCTGCCCAATACTTTTTTTTTTTTGCTTTTTTTGGTCACACCCGGCAATGCTCAGGGGTTACTCCTGGCTCTGCACTCAGGAATTACTCCTGGCGGTGCTCGGGGACCATATGGGATGCCGGGGATCGAACCCGGGCCGGCATGAGCCGGCCGCGTGCAAGGCAAATGCCCTACCCGCTGGGCTATCGCTCCGGCCCTGGTCTACCCAATACTTTCAAGTTGTAGTTTTTGCTTACTTATATTTAGCACCTTTATAGTTAATCTAGAGATATAATACTAGTCAATATATTAAACATATTTATTATAGAAGAATCATTCAATAACATACAAATCTAAGAATTATGAAGATAGTACAGAAGCTAGGACTCATGCCTAGCATATATGTGCAGGTTCAATTCTAGCTCCACATGGTCTACTGAGTATTTGCTTAAAATAGCTCTATTGATACCTGAAAATTGCTGGATGTGACTTCGGGACCCCTGAATAATGGATGCTCAAAGCACATAAATACTACAGTGTAGTAATCCTAGAGATTCTCTCTCTCCCTCCCTCCCTCTCTCTTCATGGCTATCTCTCTTCTTCCCTGCTGGTCTAATACTGCTTAGAGTTCCTGGAATCCGTGCTCATGGGTTATTCTGGGAGGTACTTGAGGGAACCATATTTGATGCTGGGTTGACCTTGTCTGCTGACCTATCTCTTGACACTGCCTAGTATTTCTGGTCCTAACTGTTCTTACATGGTTATTCCTTTTCAATAAATTATCTCATATGTTAAAATATAAAATAAATAAGGAAAAGGGGCGTATGAAAAGGTATTGAATCATGTATTAAGAGAAACTGATTCAGGAAAGACACAGTAGAAGTTCTGAATAATGCTATTGTTCCATATAGAAGAACAAGTGAATATGGTACCACATCCAAAATAAGATCTAGTTTATTCTTAAAATAGCTCTTGATAACTTTATAATTTAAACAAAGACAGGGAAATGTAACAACTGTCTATATTTTTTGTTTCATATAGGTAAGACATTTAAATTACTGTCAGAAAGTTCAGAATTCTTTTGAGGGACTATTTGTTTATAATAATAACACATAGCTTATGAAGTCTTTAAAATGTCTGTGATACAGAGTGGGAAAGGATATTCACCCAATACCCATCTGACAAGGGGTTAATATCCAGGATATATCAGGCACTGGTAGCACTCCACAAGAAAAAAACAGCCAACCCCATCAAAAAATGGGGAGAAGAAATGAACAGAAGCTTCCAAAAAGAAGAAATTTGAATGGCCAAAAGGCATATGAAAAAGTGTTCTTCATCTTTAATCATCAGGAGATGCAAATCAAAACAACAATGAGGTACCATCTCACACCACAGAGACTGGCACACATCCAAAACAGCAAGAACAACCGGTGCTGGCGTGGATGTGGGGAAAAAGGGACTCTGATCCACTGTTGGTGGGAGTCCCGACTGGTCCAGCCCTTTTTGGAAAACAATATGGGCATTCCTCCGAAAACTAGATATTGAGCTCCCATTTGATCCAGCAATAGCACTCCTGGGAATATACCCAGAGACCGAAAAACACATAGCAGAAACACTATCTGTACTTCTTTATTCATCTCTGCGCTATTCACTATAGCTAGAATCTGGAAACAACCTAAATGCCCGAGAACAGAGGACTGGCTAAAGAAACTGTGGTTCATCTACACTATGGAATACTATGCGGCTGTCAGAAAAGATGAAATTATGAAATTTACCTGCAAATGGAGGGACATGGAGACTATCATGCTGAGTGAAATTAGTCAGAAGGAAAAGGACAGATATAGAATGACTGCATTCATTAATACGACATAAATAGATACCAGTGTTTTACTAAATGTGGGAAATGGTAATGGCAGATTAAAACTCACCATTGAATATACACAAAGAGACCTAAGTGATAAACTCTAAATACCTGCAGGGCTAGCCACAATGTATAAAATAAGAGGGAGAGAGATGCAGAGACAGAGAGAGAAACAGAGAGAGAAAGAGAGGAAACTGGGGTACCTGCTATTAAGGCACCATGGGGGTGGGCAGGAGGGGGTGGGGTACATTGGTGGTGGGAAATGGGGCACTGGTAGATGGATGGGTGCTGGAATACTGTACTACCAAGAACCAATTATGAACACCTTTGTAATTGTATGTTTCACTGTGGTATAATAAAAAAAATTAAAAAAAAATAAAATGTCTGTGATATGTTTTGAAAGCATTTTAGAATGTCTCAAACATTCTCAGAATGAGCATCAAAGCAGAGAGGCTATACCAGGTCACCAGAATCATGGGTTAAACCTAAACTGGCTACAATCTGCCTTTTATAACTTTAGCAAAAAAAAAATATTTTTCAAATCTTTTCCAACCATGAAAGTGAAATTATGGTCAAAATTTTTTTGTTAGATCTCTTTTTACAGTAAAAAGCAATAAATTACCTAGGAAAAATTCAAAATGGCTGCTCTGGGGAGCTTGGGTATGACTCAGTGCTATGCCTGGTGGGTAGGAGGCTATGAGTAATACATCTGACACCCAACTGCCATGTATGATCCAGGGCTAGTTTAGCCAGAATGTGTCCCATCTTGGTGCACCACAATCAAGAGTGTGCAAACATCAGAAATAAGGGAGCAATCGCTACCATCAAGAGTGTGACCCTTGGGGTTTCTGGTTAAGATTGTGGAAGTGTAGCAACAAGCTCCAGAGCTGGTAAATGGATGGCACTCCAAGAGCTCTGAGCAGCTAATGGGGTTATAACATTTCTGCATGATGAATGTAGAGGCCCCTTGGATAGTCTATCTTAGGGAAATGCCATTAAGCAAAACTGGCTGGTCTCTGCTGCAGAGCACTGACCTGGAGTGGGACTCATGAGGATGGTCGCAGCATGGCTGCCCATTGGTGAAGTCACCGCAATTCTCAGTGCTGTGGGTGATGGCAGAGATTTAGTGTCTGAATAGGGCTCTTCTGGTCTGACTTGGCACCATTGCAGAACCTGGGTACAGAGTTAAGGGTGTGCCCTGGGTTCCCATCCTGGGGTCTTCACAATTTGTTGGTGCCACTTCCTCCCTATACCAGCCCCATCTGTCCGCAGCATATTATGGAGGAAAACTTCCTTGAGCACCAGCTGTCTGGAGAGCCTGAATGGGGGGCATGTGCCACTTAATCAGGCTTTGCTGCACTGGTGGATAGCATGCACCCTGAGTGCCCAAACCACAAATGGCATTATTCTGGCCACAGTCCTGATTCCTGCCAGGGCACTGCTTCTAGGGCCCAGGAGGCAGGTCAATCCGGACCCATAAGACAAGCGCATCAACAACCTGATGGTGTCTTCAGGCTTCCTGATACTGGCGTTCCTCTGGCTGTACTCCAACAACTCAGGACAAGTTTCTTGAGAAATTAAGCCACTAAAAAGTAGGCATGGAGGAGCTGGGAGCCACACCCTCAAATCACCCTGGTTTAGCCATACATGCTCATTTATTGACCTTGCTTCAAAAACCCATAAATAAATCTCAAAAAAGATTAAAGTCACAATTAATATCAGATTCATGCAAGACTGAAGAGACCGGGGTTCATCTGAGGGGGCATGTTTGCCAGTGCCTGCCCAAACAAAGCCCCTGGGAGCTGCTTTGCTCCCACAATCCAAAATTGCTGTCATGGCCCAAGTCAGACTTCACTCTTTTGGGATAGACCTCACAAGATATTAATCAGCTGAGAATTCAGGAATGCTGGTTTTGTGATTGAAATCTCCGAGCTTTCTTGTAGGTTGGGATGGACTGTCTCTGCCTACCTCCGTATACTTCCAGAAGACCAGGCAGTCTCATCTATGCCCCTAGCTGCTACTAAGTTAAAAAAGAAAAAGTTACTCCAGCTGCACCTTCCTGATAAAATACAGAATAATCTGAACAAACACGATGACCTCTTAATAACTATATTGCAAACCGTAATGCACAAAAGGAGAGAGAGAATCTCAAGAAAGATATCTGCCATAGAGGTAGGCGGGGTGTCTTATAATGGGGGTCATAGGAGGGAAACTGGGGACATGGGTGGTGGTAAATGCACACTAATGGAGGGATAGGTGTTGGAACATTGTATGACTAAAACCCAAACATAAATAATTTTAATAGTCTATCTCATGGTGATTAATAAATAAACAACAGCCAGCAACAGAGAATGTGACCCTTGATCATTGAAATTAAAACAAGAAGGAAGGCAAGAGAGAAATGACAATTAAAATTTCATTAAAATAAATAAATTACCAAAATATAATGGCTGTTTTTCAGCAGAAGCTAAATTGTGAGAATAAAGGAGCAAAATGTTCCTGTCTGGTCTGAAGAATCTGTGGAGTACATTCTCGTTTCTTGCTGAAGGGAATTTATAAAATTATTTGAAAAAACCCGTGTTAATTATTAAATTAAAATGGTAATTTTTAAAAGTTATAATAAAATCATTAAAATGAGTCAAATAGGAGTTTTGCAAGATGGTGGTGGTGAAGTAGTAAGCGCCAGAGCTGGCGTAGCTCTCAGTACTCTGAACAGCTAGTCACACCACAAATTTACGGTGTGAGTGAACACGGGTGCTCTGTGGATATTGTGGCTCAGGAAGAGTGCCATTAAATGAATCCGGCCAGTGACCTGCTGCAAAAAGCCAGCCTGGAGTGAGTCATGTAAGGATGGTAGCAATATGATCTCCAGCTGGCTGAGCCCCCAAGGCTATCCTTACTATGCAAGGCAACATAGTTTTAATGCATTGAATAGGGTTTTGGTATCCAGATCAGCATCACAGCTGAGTGCAAGTGTTGAGGTCTTGGAAGCGCTCAGGATTCCCATCATTTCGCCAGGCAAGTTTCCGTGGTGAGACAGCCCTGCTGCCATCTCCTCCCCAGACCAGCCTGCGCTGCTCGCAACATACTATGAAAGAAAATATACCTGAGTGCTCTGGAGACCTAGCATGGGGCATGTCCCCCTGGCTAGGCTTGACTTGACTGGTGCCTCCGGCCCACCCAGAGTGCACAGTCGTGAAAGGCAGGAGCCTCAGATCCAGTCCCTGCCATGACCACGACAGCTATAACTTCTGGGTTCCAGGGAGCACAGCTCTGCCCACAGGCCAAAGCGAACCCACGGGGTTAATGCCATCAGCAGACTGAGAGTGCCCTTGGGCTTCCTGATACTCCAAAATCGCCACTGTGCCTCTGGCCAGACTTCAAACAACTCAGAACCAAGTTTCCTGCAAAATTAAACTGCCTAAAGTTAGGCATGTGGGAATCATGGCCATACAAGCTTATTTATCAGCTGTGCTTCAGAGACTCATAAATAAACCTCCAAGGAAGTCAGAAGCCATGGATAAGAAGCTCATTCACGAGCCATGATTCAGACACTCATACATAAATCTCAAAAGAGCTCAACACGATAGAGATGCTCACAGGCCCCGCACAAGACCTAGTCATCTGCATACACTGGACGGGGGCAGTTGAGTTCATGCACCTGCACAAACAGAGTTCCTACAACTGAAAACTTTCACACTTCACAATTATCACTGCCATGATTGCAGCCAAACTCCACTACTCACAATGAGCCTCATCCAGAAAGTAATCTGTTGAAAAACTCAAGTATTTGGGATTTGTGACTGAAAAACTCCAGGCTTTGGCGTAGTCAGGCATGGGTTACCGGCCCCTCTCCCTGTATCTCCCGAAGCTGCAGCAGTCATGCCCATTAACCACCTCTGTAGCCATGGAAGCCCTCTTATGGCCATGACCAGAGACTCATAAATAAATCTCAAGAGAGATCAACATGATGCAGAGATGCTCTCTTGTCCCACCCAAGGCTGAGTCATTTAGGTACACTGGAGGAGTCAGGTGAGCCCATCATTTGCCCAGAGTTTGGATGGTTAAAAACTTCTAAAATCCATAAACACCACCATGCTTCCAGCCAGACAACACTGCTTGCAATGAGCCTCACCCAGAAAACAATTTGTTGAAAAACTCAGGTATGTGGAATTTGTGACTGAAATTTCCAGACTTTCATGGAATTGAGGATGGGATACCCCTCACATATTCCTATACTTCCAGAAGTCATGGCAGTCATACACACATCACAAATGCCGCCCAGTTAAAAACTCAACTCCAGCTGTGTCAACTCATTAAAAATTTTGAACTTTCCTGGAGCATGTGGTTACCACACTGATAATCAGGAGTAGTACAACAATTCGATGGAATATAATGTAGAAGGTATTCAATATCTCTAATAAAATATCGGCACAGAAGGTTTAACAAGGGCTTAATACTTCCATGGTAAGATACAAAATCTTACCATGATTGTGTATCTTTAAATCATTTTCTTCTGAGAAAACATTTTGTAATCATTCTCACAGCACATTATAGCAAGCAATATGATATAAATCACAGAGGGCCTGCTATGGGGGCAGACTTAAGAAGAGGGTGGGAAAATTGAATATAATGGTGATGCAAAGGTGGGATTGGTGATGGTATATTGAATGTCCGTAACAAATCACAATAAAGAAGTTTGTTACCACAGTGTTTATATAAGGTTTAATGGGAAAAGAAAATAAAAATTTAAAAAGCAGTTAAATATTTGACTCAAAATACAAGTACAGATGTCACTTTTTGATGCCACTGACATAAACATTTTCTAAATCCACATTGATTTTTTTTTTTGCTTTTTTGGGTCACATCCAGCATTTCTCAGGGGTTTCTCCTGGCTCTGCACTCAGGAATTACTCCTGGCGGTGTTCGGGGACCATATGGGACGCCAGGGATCGAACCCAGGTCGGCACAAGCCATCTGCGTTCAAGGCAAATGCCCTACCCGCTGGGCTATTGCTCTGGCCCCACACATTGAATTTTTATATTTTGATTTTTTGATGATGTTAAAGGTATTTCTACATGAGCTGTATGTAGTAAGATTATACTTCCATAACCATAATTTACATATAAAGGGTTAGTCATTTCATATTGGATCTTTAATTTATTCATCTCCCTCTTGCCAGAAAATTGCTACATTTGGCATTTTTAAAAACCGATTTTTACTTAAAATTAGATGACTGACGATAGTGTTTTCATATTTTTGTTTACATGAAGCAAATGTTACTAAATGAAACATACATGATTTGGAGCTTGGTGATTTCTAGCACTTTAAACTCTAAGTTATGGCATAGAAGGAGACACTTGGTAAATAACAGAAAAAACATAACTATAAACTGAAGATCATGGTATTTTGTAACTTTAACAGTTGGCTATCAAACCCATCTCATGATAATTTACTTAAAATTATTTCCTAAGGAATATTTATGTTGAAGAATGTATATTAGACTATTCTAAGATATATAATATATTTCCTAAGGAAGAATAAAATAATCCTTCAGATTTGATATATAGCAACTTATTCCTGCCAGTAATTTGAAAATATTTTCCTTAGAACTGATAAAAACTTGATAAATAGCCAATTTTATTTTAGTATAAATTTATTGTGACACGAGTCTTTGAAATACAATATATCACTGCCAGGGCTATAAATAACTAATACTCAGAGGAAATTTGGAAAACTCGTTGTGCATAAAGTTTATATATACATAAGCAAATACAGTAAATATATTTCACAGTGTGTATATAAAGTAATATTCAAATACTATTTCATAGATATAAAATTTAAGAAAGCTGACACAGCAGGGGGATTTTATGTAAAATGCTGCAAATTAGTTTACCTAAATAAAAAAGTATATAAAAACATTAAACTCTTGAACTCTTTTATTCACTACATCTCAACATCTTCTATCTTCTATTTGCATAATTATTATATGCAAATAATTATCTTCAATGTTAAGGTATTTTTCTTTCAGTACTTGAGACTTTATTTAAATTGTTTTCTACTTGTGGATTTTACATCAAATATCAATGACTTGATTCCCAAAGATCTTGTGAGTCTCTGTTTTCCACAGAAGGAAATAGTCAAAGATGATGCCTTTTTTCTATTGAATTCAGAAGTCAGACTTTTCACGAGCATCTGCTTCTGAAGACATCTGGTATTTATTACATAACAGATTCACTTTTTAAAAATTGCTAAATTGGGGCCAGAGCAATGGTTCAGTGGGTAGGCATTTGCCTTGCACGTGACTGGCCTGTGCTGGCCCGGGTTCGATCCCTGGCATCCCATATGGTCCCCGAGCACCGCCAGGAGTAATTCCTGAGTGCAGAGCCAGGAGTAACCCCTGAGCGTTGCTGGGTGTGACCCAAAAAGCAATCAATCAATCAACCAACCAACCAATTAATTAATTGATTGATTGATTGATTGATTGATTAATTAATACCACATCATTTGTTAGTTTTCAAGGGGTAAAAATCCAAATAAATAGAACACAAACACAGCTTTCACTCTTGGTTTCATTTATCAGTGTACACTTAATCTTTTTATCTCCTTATCTCATATTTTTCCCCACCACTGTCAGGAATTTGGAACCCTGTCAGACTGACTTCAAACCCAGTGTGCTTTCAGCACTGAGGACTAATTTTAAAAGAAAACACTTTGTAAAAATAAAGTCCCAACATGCAAAATCAAAAACACAATTAATAAAACAGATTGGATGTAAATATTACTGATATACTTTTACTATCAGTTTCACAATCCATGGGATCTATTTTGTTGGGTGGCCTTAAGCATTATATGCAGAATATGACCATTTGTAGATATAGGGTAGAGAAAAGACTCTGGAAAATGAGAAACAATGAAGAGAAATTTTGCCATATTTGCATTATTGACCAAGACCAGATCCATTTACATATACTTATCAAGGAGATTGACTAAGATGAATGTATGTAAATGTATGTGTATGAGAAAGAGAGAGAGAGAGGTGAGAAAGAGAGAGATTCTCAAAGAGAGACTATAGGTAATTAAACAGTTAGCTGACTGTGAGGGTTAAGAGTCAAGAAGGATAGCAAACCCACAGATGAGTTTGATAGAATAATGGACTGGACTTGGTGTTAGAACAATTAATGCTTGAAACTCAATCATAAATATCTATCATAAATATCTTTGTGATTTTGTAATTCATGACAGCTCAATTTTTAAAAGAAGAATTTGTTGGAACTCTGTATGATTTCATGACTAATTTCCAAAGGTTCTTATATTCCCTCAATGGTAATAGGAAATACACAAATATGCTAAATGCACTGAAATAGACATATTGCACTTCATGTAATTTGAAGATAAAGACACCAGAGTAACCAGTGATTTCAGAAAAAAAAGTAGTGGGGATAGGAAATCTAACTCCTTGAAATAAAATATCTTTGAGAAAAAGTAAACAAAGTGTTAGGTTTTGGACAAGCTCTAAACCATAACCAACTTACTAGAATGATACAGTTGTCACGTGAAGGCACAGTCTGTGCAAAGGCACAAATATTCCATAGTGTTATATTTTTTTGGGGGAAATGGTCAATAAGTAAAAGGACCTGCAACTTTGGGAGAAAGGAACTGAACTACACCCTGAGAGCCAACTTCTAGCTCTGTGCACAGGAGTTATTGCTAGCGCTGTACTGTACCACAGGTGGCAGGGCCCCAGCTTAGACCTCCCACATGCAAAGCATTTCTGTCATTTAAGGTATCTTTATGGCCCTAAGAACTACAACTTTAGGCCCTATTTTGTATAATACTCATATGGGCCTGCACCAGGACCACCAGTAAGAGTATGAGTAACCCTGCCAGACAACTCCAATGTAGTCACCTAATGTTTACAGTAAAGAACAACACAATTGTGTGTGTCATAACTCTTCTGAGCTTCTCTCTCTGCACCTCCCACTCTTAATTTTTCCCTGTTATACAGGGTCCTGTGATTCCTGCACAGAAGGTCTCAGCTTCTATTCTATAGAAATTATGAAAGTATGAGAACTCAATTTTGAGAATCAATGTGACTATATTTAAATTGTGAATTGATGTAAAGGTGAAGATCAAACACATACTTATTTTCTTTATCTTCCAGAATAGAACTCTTTTACCCCATGATAACTACAAAAGCAAGGGATTCAGAAACCGACAACAGAAGAGAATTAGAGTTGAGAATGAGTGACTGTGCAGGCATGAGACTTGGTGAAACAAGGGAAAGTAACTCCAGGTGAAAGTAAAGACTCAAAGCAACCCTTGTAGGCAACTTTTGACCTTAATTTAAAATATATTATATATATTATATATTATATATAATTTATATAATATATAATATATATTATATGTATTATATGCCACCCACACGGCAGAGCCTGGCAAGCTATTAGTGTCGTATTTGATATGCCAAATACCAGTAAAAATTATAGACCTCATTCCCATAACCTGAATAGTTTGAGGCTATTTATGTTCTTGGAGCAAGTAGATGCCCTTGTGCTCTACTAGCATGAAACAGGACATATGGAGATAGATGTTACTGGTGCCCGCTGTATCACTGTCTTCCCATTGTTCATCGATTTGCTCGAGTGGGCACTAGTAACATCTCCATGAGTCCTGTCACAAGCAAGTGTAACCCAAGGGCATCTGCTTGCTCCAGGGACAGGTGGAGCCCAAAACCATTCTTTTAGGCCATGGAACTGAGGTCCATAATTGTTACTAGTTTTTGGCATAACAAGTAAATTAAACACGGGTAGCGTGCCATGCTCTGCCATGTAGGTGGTATAGTCTTTACTGATAAAACTTAAAGGGGAAGATCATCACTTGATCACTTGATATCCCGTTGTTCATCAATTTGTTCAAGCAGGTGCCTGTAACATTTCCATTTGACCCTATCATGTGCCAGTGTAGCCCAATGGCATCTGGTTGCTTCAGGAATACAAAGAGCCTCAAACCATTCATTCAGGGTCTTGATGAAGAAGTCTGACCATCTTGTAGGTGGGCGGCCAAGTGATATTTGACATCCTGTGGGATCCAGCTGGTAACGGCTCTAGTCCAGTGGTCATCTCCAAATCGCATTACATGTCCAGCCCCTCTGATTTTCAATGCCTTGGCAAATACATATATACTACTGACTCTCCCTGTGCCCAGCTGCTCATGAGGCGCCCTGGAGGGATGATAGGTTCTAGCCCTGGCCCGCCACCCCAGCAGAGCAACACAACAAGCCAGACGACACCCCACTCCATGAGGGCCTCCATTTTCCACATCCGACTTCCCCTCATCAGAACTCCACCCAGCAGACCAGCCTATCACAGCCCGGCTCACGGCCGTGTGGTTCATCAAATGCTGGATTTTTAGATGACTACAAGAGTATGCTACCTGTGGCAGAGCCTGGCAAGCTACCCGTGTCATATTTGATATGTCAAAAGCCAGTAACAATTATAGACCTCATTCCCATGACCTGGTGGAATGGTTTGAGGCTCTTTATGTTCCTGGAGCAAGCAGGTGCCCTTGGGCTCTACCTGCATGAGACAGGTCATCTGGAGATGTTACTGGTGCCCGCTCAAGCAAATCAATGATGAATGGGAAGACGGTGACACAGTGATATATATATTTATATATATATATGATATATATATATATAATTTCCTTCATTGGAGAGGTTCTTTATGTTTCTGGAGCAAGCATATGCCCTTGGGCTCTACTAGCACGAGACAGGACATATGGAGATGTTACTGGGGCCTGGTCGAGCAAATCGATGATCAACGGGAAGATAGTGATAATGATAGTGATAGAGAACAGTACAGGCACCTTACTGCTTAAGAAGGGGCTATATTACCTGGCATCCAAAGTAGTTAATTGTAATCATGTAATAGTTTAATAGAATGAATGAAAATATGTAACTCACTCCCTGGTGAGCTTTAAAACATCCCCAAATCCCTTCTTTTGCTGGCAGTTGGAATCCACATGTGGTGCCATGCAGATAACCAGGAATAAAGCAAAGAATTTGGATTTCTGAGTATCACTTACTTTCTGTTGTTCATCGATTTGCTCGAGCAGGCACCAGTAATATTTCCATATGTCATGTTGCATGCTAATGTAGTCCAAGGGCATTTGCTTGTTCCAGGAGTGTGAAGAGCCTCAAACCATTCCTTCAGGTCATGGAAATGAGGTCCATAATTGTGACTGGTTTTTGGCATATCAAATAAAACACGGGTAGCTTGCCAGGCTCTGCCCTGTGGGTAGTATACTCTCAGTAGTTGGCTCTCATCTCGATGTCTGAGTAACTGTGGGAAAAAAAAAATATATATAATAGGGGCCAGAGCAACATGACTGAACTGGGTTCAATTTTCCACTTCTCATATGGTTCCCTGAGCACTGACAGGAGTAATTCCTGAGTGCAGAGCCAGGGACAACACCTGAGCATTGCTCGGTGTGATCCAAAAAAAAAAATGTGTTATTGGTAAAGTTAAAACTGAGTATTACTCATTCTGGCCAGTGTTGACACTTGGAGCTCTATTGACAAAGCTTGCTATAAAGCAATTTTAAACAAAAGTTTGAAAATAAAGTTTTTTCAAACAGGTATTTTTAAAATTTTTTATTTTTACAATTACAAAGATACAATTAAAAAAGTTCATATTTGGGTTTTGGTCATACTGTGTTCCAGCACCCATCCCACCAGCAGTACCCATCTCCCACCACCAACGTCCCCGGTTCCCTTCCCCCTCCCCAGCCCTCCTCCATGGCAGGTTCTTTATTTCTTTCCATTTCTCTCCTTTTAAATTCACATAAAAAGTAGTTTTACTAAAGATAAACAATTTTATATCTTTAGTTTTCCTTTTAAAACCACCATGGCTAGATAACACTACTTGACTGATATTTCTTTGTCAAGATTTCTAAAAGTAATTCACCCCACCCCACAAAAATTTAACAAATACAAGTCTAAATTTAAACATAATTCCTCAAATTGTTACTAAAGAGTGCATGGTTTGATTTTTCTAATCATTGTCATCTAGAGTGTTCAAATACTAATATTCTTATATTTTGACTATATTTTGCCTAAAATATTTTTTTTGCTGAAAATATGTATTCCCCTATTTTGGCAATTTACATTTTGCATAAACTAAATTAAAACACTGAAATAGTTGCCAACTCCTGTCAACCCCCTCCTCAATTATACCTATTAGTATCAGTTATTGTTAATTCAGAAGAATCAATTTTAGTATTTGCCTATTAAAACATAATTATGCAAAATACCTCTAAAATTAAATAATGTTCTCTAAAACCAAATATTTTAAAAATTACTGTTATACAAATACTTTTTTGTCTTGCTAATTCTAATTTGACTGAAAAAATTTTGAAGCATTTTGTCAAGAACTTGAATTAATTTTAGAAATAGGAGTAATTATGGAATATTGTTTTCATAGTTAACTATGAGGGTTTGGCCTTAAAACTGTAGCTCCTCATTCATATCTTTTAAAGCTGATGGGGCCGGAGGCGATAGCACAGTGGGTAAGGCCTTGGCCTTGCACGTGGCCAACCTGGGTTCGATTCCCCGGCATCCCATATGGTCCCCCAGCGCTGCCAGGAGTAAATCCTGAGTGTAGAGCCAGGAGTAACTCCTGAGCATTGACGGATGTGACCAAAAAAATAATGCTGTTCCCCAGCCCACCCTTCACCTTGTTGCTGATGGTGCTGTGATGACAGGCACACTTGCCTGGCTCAGGTTCTTAGCATTTAGTTTGGTACTTAGCATTGGAGAAGTCATTTAGCTGATTAAGCCCTTGCCTTGCACAGCTAGCCAGGTTTGATCCCTGGTGCATTATTTGTTCCCCTGAGATCCCCGAGGAGAGCAGAGTGCACCCTCCAACACCCCAATAACAAAACAAACAGTGTGGTGCTTGTTGAGGGCCATGCTCAGGTTGTGGTATGATTTGCATTCTTAATTGTGGAGATTGCCCACATGCTCTCTGGGTCTTGCTCTCTAAGTTGATGCACACAAATTATGCTACTGATTCTTGACACAAGTACTTACTAGAGGTTGCACTTCCGGGCATGGTGTTTGCATGGTCTTTAGTTACCATGAAGGCAGGATGGAGTACAATATAATTTTATATGTGATACTTACACACACTCAACTTTGGTGTATCTAAAACTTGTGGCACCAGGGATTCCAGATAGCAGAGCTTTCAGACACAAATAGCAGAATTGCTAGGATTACATTTGGCATGTGAGGCACAGGGAATATGAATTTATGAACTCATGACCATATGGTCCTTAGATGCTATTCCTCTGGGGACCAGGAATAATTTGTGGTAGGATTTTGGACTACATCCATAGTTGTTCAGGGTTTACTCCCAATTCTGGATTTGGGTGGGGGGGTTGGGTTACAACTGGCAGAGCTTCAGAGATAATGTGGTGCAAAGAAGAAACTGAGGTAAGACCCTATAATAGTAACTAAAAATTGAAAATTAGAGTGAAATATGTTGGATATAAAGAAATGTAGTAAGGTCTGAAGGCAATGGAAAGGAAGAGCAGGAGAACTAGTCTTCTGTAGGAAACTTGTCCTCCCTCCCCCCCCACCTCACCTCACCCCTGCATGGGTGGAAGAGGGACGGGGAGGAGAAGAAAGAAAAATATGTTAGGAAAAGCACCTACTACAATATTGACAGAGGTAAGTGGTCATTATGGACAAGGGCTAGGTCCTGAAAGGAGGTAAAGTGACATACAAAATATCAAACAGTAACAGTAGGGTAAACTGTTGGATGACAGGCCTAGCTAGTTTAGGAGCTTTGCTGTTTAATCTATTTACTCAAAATTTAATCTATCCACTCACAGTTACATGTTATTAAGCCAGGGTTTGAATGAGATAGCATAATCTGTTATCTATAATAATATATTAATCTATTAGAGTTTAATCTATTTACATGATCTCATCGAGATCCACCCCTGCTGCAGTCTTTTTTTAATCCGGCCCAGGTATGCTGATCCAGAGACAGACATGGGGCAGAGCTGCTACTGGCTCTCACTGTGCCCAGCCGCTCATGAGGTGCCCGGGAGGGATGGCAGAGTCTATGCCTGGTCCTCCACCCCAGCAGAGCCTCACAACAAGCCAGACGACCCCCAGTCCATGGAGGACCTCCATTTTTCACATCTGGACTTCCCCCTCTTCAGAACTCCACTCAGCAGACCAGTCTATCACAGCCCGGCTCGTGGGACCACAAGCGACCGTGCGATTCATCAATTAATGCTGGATTTTAAGATGACTACAAGAGTATGCTACCCGCACGGCAGAGCCTGGCAAGCTACCCGTGTCGTATTTGATATGCCAGATACCAGTAACAATTATAGACCTCATTCCCATGACCTGATTGAATGGTTTGAGGCTCCTTATGTTCCTGGAGCAAGCAGGTGCCCTTGGGCTGTACTTGCATGAGACAGGTCATATGGAGATGTTACTGGTGCCCGCTCGAGCAAATCAATGATGAACGGGAAGACAGTGATACAGTGATACAGTGATACATGTTCTTAAACCAGGATCATGCTAATGAGATCTCTCTTCTGTGTAAACACTGATGAAAGGTGTGGGAGTTACAGAAGTCTGCCTTGCAGACTGAACAGAGCACTTAAGACTATTATTGTTGGAGATAGGACCCTGAAGGGGATTGGAAATGATCAATCTGGCAAAGGGAGTGTAGTTTTGAACATATCATGTGATCTCCCTAGAAAAGTTCACCCTATTGATTTAATCCTGGGTGCAGGTATATGTCTGTCTCTCTTACAGTATTTATACAAAATAACCAAAAAAGAGAGAGAGAAGGAGGAGGAGAAGAAATGAAAGAAAAATGCTTTTGAATACCCAAAGATATAGAACTGGGATTAAGGTGTTTGTTTTGCACTCAGCTGACCCCCATCTCCACATACTGTCCTGAGACACTGTCTAAGCACTGCCAAAAGAGATCCCTGAGCTCAGAGCCCTGAACACTGACAGGTGTAGTCCCACCAACGTTTTTTTGGGACCAAACCTGGCAATACTTAGGAGTTACTCCTGGCTATGTACTAGGAATTATATGGGTGCTTAGGGAACCATACGAGATGCCAGGTTGGACCCTCAATCAGTTGCATGCAGCCTTCAGCCCCTCAAGGTGTTGCATGTGTGGTTTCAGTACCCGGCTGCCTTGGTAGGTGGCAGACAAGAGACAGACTTGTCTACACCCATGGTTCTGCCCCATGGGCCCTGGATGGTTGATGGTCTGACAGAAAAAGATTGGGTCCCATGGGATGAACCCAGAGCCACAGCAGAGCCTGGCAAGCTACCTGAGGTGTATTCAATATGCCAAAAACAGCAACAATAATGGACCTCATTCCCAACGAATGGAGACATTACTGGCCTCTGCTAGAGCAAATCGATGAACAACGGGAGGACAAGACAAGACAACTAGAAATATTATTGAAATGATTGCTTACTAGCCTAGGAGAGAGAAAAGCGTCTCAACAGCCAAGGGAAGTAAGGGTGTGACCCTCTGTACATTTTACACTGGTAAGAGCGAGCAAGAGTCTGGCTCATTATTTGAGGAATATACCTCATATACCTTTGATTTTGCCTGTTCCAGCCTCTGCATAAGATATATCTCTGCAGTTTGGGGGAGGTTGTTGGTCTGTGTAGAGTTGAAAGTATGTGTGGCACTTGGTGTAGAGTGGAATTGGAAGTGGTAAAGACTTGGATTTTCTAAACTGTACTTGTGGTTCTTTGTTCATCAACTAGAGGTGACAGTAGCTAGCCTCAAATATGACCAGGGAACCCTGCGACCCTAATACTGTTGGTGACTCCAAATAGACCAAACAGGTGAGAATAAATATATAGTTTTTTTCTTTATGATCTAGCTAAAGGCTTACACATGTTGTATAATTATTCGAAGAAGTATTTCTTCAATTCACAGTACTTCATATTTTTATTTCTAGCTAATTTTGATCCTATTATTTTCTTATTATTTTCTTTTACAGACCATGAATTTGATTCTTGTTACTATTTAAGATGGGACATTATTTATTTGAGTCATTTCTTATTTTCTGATGTAATCCTGTGCAGCTATGAACTTAACCTCAATATTACTTCTGATGTATCCCTTATGTGCTGATCACTTATGTTCTTGTTTTTATTTGTTTTGAGGAACTCTTTGATTTCTTGTTAGATTTCCTTATTGCCTCAGTAGTTATTCAATGTCATGATGTTTAGTGTCCAAACATTTTCAACATTTTCTTAAAATTTATTTTCAAGGTTAGTTTCTAGTATTGACGTAAAATATCTAGTTTTATAGCACTAACATCAAAATATCAAAACTACATTCTATTGCCAAGAGTATGCTAGTCACTCATTTATTTTCACCACTCCATTAAAATAATAGCTGACCCATAACTATTCTGAGCTTGCTACAGAATTCACAGAACTTTACTCGTATTGTTTTTGCATATCTACTCTGATAATCTGGCAATCTTAGAAAATCCATGGGCTTCCTTTAATAGCTTAATAGGTTAATAGAGAATTTCTTTTTAATTTTTTTAAAATTTTAATTGAGAGTTTGTTTGGAGATCCTAGCAGGGTAGTACTGCTACTTGTATACCCGCAACTGAAGACCGGTCTGTCTCTATTTAGGGAAGGCCATCCTCTTCGACCGAGTGTGCAGCTTTGGGAGGGATAACATGGAGTGATGAGGGAGAAAGGGGACATCCACCTAGCCAGCAAGATCAGATGAATCAACCCCTGACAATCAATGGGGTGATTATGGATCTATTTTCCAATGAATGGAGATATTACTGGCACTCACTCAGGCAAATTGATGAACAACAGGAAGAAAAGTGACAAGTGACAAGTGACAAATTTTTAATTATTTCATTTTATCACTGTGAGACATGCTATTGCAAAGCTGTTCATGATTGTTTCAGTCAATGTTCCAACATCCATCTCTCCACCAGTGCACATTTCCCAACACATATCTCCAGACCCCTCCCCAATCTGCCTCTATGGCAGGACTTTTCTTCTCTCTCTCTTTCTTTCTCTCTCTGCCCCTTTGTACATGTGGTTTGCAATACAAACACTGAAGGATTATCATCTATATACCTTTACCTACTTTAAATATTAAGCTCTAGTCTAGCGCTAACATTTCCAACTATTGGCAAATGATCCCTTCTCTATCTCACCTACCTTCTGTTCTCAAACTAGTGGTAGATTCCAACCATTAATAGGTTCTCCTGGCCCTTGTTTTGTTTGGCCTTGGGTATTAATACATAGAGAATTTCTTGATCCATTCAAAGCTTATTTTGCATGGAATTAGTGCAAGAAAAAATGCATAAATGAGAAATTAAAGTATTCATTCACTATAAGAAGCTGCATATGGGCTAAGTATTATTTTGAAATATTTAAAAGCATGTGTAACTTTCTGTGTTCTCTAGGAACTACATGCTGTGAAGTCTCTTGAAAACTATACAGTATCAAGTACATGTAGAAAATGTGATGATACTGGCCTGATATTCTATAGCATTGTAATCAATGCTGAAACAAATATCTGTGAGATACAATCATTGAAAGAACTTCACTTATATTTTTATATACATAGGAAATATCCAGGTGATTTTAATAAGCAGTTAGCAACAGTTATCTTTTGATTGTGACAATTATAGGTGACACAAAATCCTAAGTCCCCTTTTTACTGTAAAAATTTTAGTCAACATTGATTCCTTCTATAAGAAAACAAGCATTATTTAAGCAGCAAAAAAGTGCAGAATATAAAAGAATTTAAAATGTAATCATAATGCCTGGTGACTGACCAGTTAGGAAAGAGTTAATGAAACAACAATTAAGTGAAAATTATTAGTACATTAGAAAGGCAGTCCATCTTGTGAATATGTGGATAAGGCAAGTCCTAGTCAATCTGATTCTATGATGTCTCATATCCCAGGAGAGATAGATACCAGTAAGCAGTTGATACAGGCCTGGAGTATAGAAATGAGATCTAGGTTGTTGGCTCAGATTAAGTGTAGTGTAGTGTTCGGGCACAGCTGGGTGCCCTGACAAAATCCAGGAGCAGTGTGTAGGAATCTCTTTCTGCCCTAAGGGATTGGTGGCAGGCAGACGAAGAAAGATGCAAGAAACCAGCAAAGTTTCAAGAGTCTTTACTAACATGTGTTCTGTTATACAAATCAGCAATAGGAAAGCCCAGGACTTTGGGTTCCCAGCTGGGACCAGGTTTAGTATCCAGGGCAATATGGCTGCCACCACGTGTTAAGGCCCAACAGGGAGGAGAACAGAGAGGAGGGAAGAGCAAAGAGAAGCCAAAATGGCTCTAAAGCAAAAGGAGAAAGAGCCCCAAAAAACCTCAGAAAAAGGCAGGTTACAGCTTGATACCTTTTCAATTCAGACCACCCACCCTAATGGGAAGCAGTCTGGGTCAAATCCCCTCAGGTAACTTCTCCCAGGACCTCACATAGGTCCTTAGAGATGTTAGTTGTTGCCCAGCCAAGATCTACCTTGAAAGTGCCCCTGTAGGGTAGAGTGGGGATGGGCATGTATCTGTACCAATGTATATTTTACAGCTAGGTATATATTTCTCCAAGCCTTCACAAGAGTCTCATCTTTACTTCATGGCTGTTTTGTATTAGCATTTAGACTTTTATAAATCTAAAGAGCCATACTTGCTTGGCAAACAGCATTTCTCTTTGGTCTAATTACTTGGATATACAACGTGGCCAGATAAATATACTAGTAAGATCTAGTTAGTTCCAAGATGATTGTGGTAGCTTGAGAGAAAATATTTATACCAGCTAACATAGAATACATGGTAAGATAAACTGCCACATTCAGACTGTCTTCCTCCCCATCTACAGAGTGGCCTGCAGGAGGCAACTCCAGGCAAGATGCAGAGGCTCTGGGCAACAGTGTACTGCAACAGGGTAGTTCATTCCCTAAAACATCTTCTGAAGTTTTGATGGCAGAAACTAAGAAGCTTGGGGGATTGTCAAGTGATATATTTATTTCAAATGCGACTTTAATTTAGTCTATATTAGATCTTCAGCTTGTTAATGGCCTTGTTTTAATTTTTTGCATACCTTGCTCCCAATATCTTAACAAACTGTGAGGATCTAAAGTGGAATCACTCTGGCACACTGTGAGTCATATTGCTTTAAGAAGCATGCAGACAGGGGGCCAGAGTGATAGCCCAGCGGGTAGGGCATTTGCCTTGCGCGCGGCCCGGCCCATGCCGGCCCAGGTTTGATCCCCGGCATTCCATATGGTCCCCTGAGCACCGCCAGGAGTAATTCCCTGAGTGCAGAGCCAGGAGAAACCCCTGAGCATTGCCGGGTGTGACCCCAAAAAGCAAAAAAAAATAAATAAATAAAATAAAATAAAAAAATAAAACCTTGGGGCCCAGAGCAATAGTCCAGCAGGTAGTTCGTTTGCCTTGCACACAGACAGCCGATGCCGGTCCGGGTTCGATCCCAGCATCCCATATGGTCCCCTGAGCACAGTCAGGAGTAATTCCTGAGTGCAGAGCCAGGAGTAACCCCTGAGCATAGCTGGGTGTGACCCAAAAAAGCAAAAAAAAAAAAAACATGCAGACAGTAAATAATAAAAATATAGCATATAGTTAAGGTAATATTCAGTTTCTAGTTAGTAGCTGTGTGGCCAAGAAGATATTTTTAACTAGTGTTAAAAAATAGCAACAGCATATAATGTCAACAAATCTCCTACACATTAACTTTTCAGTTCCTTTCTTTTCAAACTGAAGTAGTAAAAGTACTGATAAAAGAGTCAGATAAATCGATTACGTAAATTCAGTAAGTATAGTGCAAAGAACAAAACCAAATCCAAATATATATAATAAAGAGTATAACATGAAAGTCATTATTTCTATTACAAATATACACTTGTATAAGCTTTCCAATATACTATAGCCAAATGAATGCTTAATGTAGAAATTAATGTAAAAATATTAGAAATTGCAATTATAAATAACAGAGAAGTTTTAACAGTCATAATAGCTAGAATATACCCCACGTAAGGACAGTGGAGTAATTTTACTTATAATGTTCCCTGAGTTCACAGACATTCAACAAAGATTTTATAGATTTGTTAAGGGAATCGAATACGTAAATTACGAATCAATTACGTAAATTCAGTAAGTATAGTGCAAAAGAACAAAACCAAATCCAAATATATATAATAAAGAGTATAACATGAAAGTCATTATTTCTATTACAAATATACACTTGTATAAGCTTGAAAGCAGGATAAGAATGCTATACGGGTCTCCCAGAGAGGAATCGAAAGAGTTATGCTTGGAATATCACGCCTCACTCAAGTGAGAGAAGGAATCTGGAGTTCTGACCTCCATCGCTATTCCAGAATCAGGGATGCTGTCTCGTTTGCCAAGGCATCCAAAATCAGATGGGCTGGACATGTAATGCGATTTGGAGACAACCGCTGGACTAGAGCCGTTACTGACTGGATCCCACAGGATGTCAAAAGATCATGTGGCTGCCCACCTACAAGATGGTCAGACTTCCTTGTCAAGACCCTGAAGGAACGGTTTGAGGCTCTTCATATTCCTGAATCAACCAGATGCCATTGGGCTACATTGGCACGTGATAGGGTCCAATGGAAATGTTACTGGCGCCCACTCGAGCAAATCGATGAATAATGGGATTCAAGTGATCTAGTGATCAAGTTTAGGGAATCAATAAGAGATACATGTTTGCCTCTGTTGTCTGCACATTTCATCTCAGTTGAAATGATGCATATAAACTGCCCTTATTTCTTAAGAGGAATTGAGAATAAGATTAAAGTGAATTTAATCATTATATGGCACACAAATAGTTCTTTAGACTGCAGAATTGACATTTTATAGAAGAGCGAGTGCTTAAATAAAATATGGTAAGAACTTAGTGTCCATAGACAGAATGAAATTTATAGAAGTGATTTTGCTTGTTAGCCACAGCACTTCAAAATCAAGACAATATAAAAATCCTAATTTTCCATTTGAAAATGAAAATAGTGTTATAGTGTAAGTGTCTCATTTGACAGTGATTTGCTTGCCTAAGTGCTTAGAATTTACCATAAACTAGTATGCACAACTATTTTAAATGTGGTTTACACAATTATCTAATGCCCTCTTACAGTATTAGTACCTGTTAATTCATGGGCTCTCTCCATATCACTGTTATTAAAAATAGTACAAGAAAAGAAAAATGAGCTTGCTTATGGTAAGGTTCACATCACTAAACTAAGAACTATTCCATCAACTTCCCTATAAATATTATTTTAAACGAACCAATCAGGTTTAACTCAATCAGCATGATAGGCTTTTTAAATTTATGGTAGGATTATTTACTGATTAAACTCAATACATATACTAATAACATATATATATATATATATATATATATATATATATATATATATATATATATAGAGAGAGAGAGAGAGAGAGAGAGAGAGAAAGAGAAAGAAATTAAGAAATCTGCCACAGAGGCAGGCTAGGGAGTGGGGAGGGAATCGGGGACATTGGTGGTGGGAAACGGGGACTGGTGGAGGGATGGGTGCTGGAACAGTGTATGACCGAAACCCAAATATGAACATCTTATGAACATCTTTGTAACTGTATATCTCATGGTGGTATAATAAAATATTAAAAAAACTCAATATAAATTGGAAATATCATCTGTTGAAAATGCTTGCTGGAACTGCAGCTCCCAGTTGCTGCCCAGCACCAGGAAAAAAGTGTACAATGTTTCTCCAGGATCCATGTTAGTTTAACCCCAACACCTCAGGTTTGAGACTAGGCACACACCAGCTCACTATTTTCCATACAGGCAGATAGTGGGTAAACAATTTTCATAGCTGCAGGTAAACCATATGAGATCTGGATGTTATAACTTTCACACAATTCCCTGTTATGGAATTGCAAATGTTTTTTTTTTAAATCTCTGCACAGGCATTGATATTCTTGTACATTTTTATTTATTAAAATTATTTTTTGTTTCTAATCTGTAAAAGTGGGAATATTAGCTGATTTAATATCTTCAGGGAATATTATTTCTTTTTTTTTTCTCAACTCCCCAGAATATTATTTCTTAGGATTAGAATTTTGAAATATTTCTTTGGTATTTTCTCAGTATTGTACTATTGTTTACTAATATACTGCCATTATTCAGATTTTGTTATACCAAATACCAGTGTTAAAAAATTCAACTGACAGTTATTAAAATACCAGTACTCTCAGAAGGACTTTAAGCTGGGTTGCAAAGGAATTTTTTGGAGTGAGAGAAACTGGCTTAACTACAAATTCAGTCTAAGTAAGTAGCAATTTGCAGTTTAGGACCATGGTTGTTGCACTTCACTCCTTCCCAGAGCCTCTGCATCTGGCCTAGAGTTGTCTCCTGCAGGTCACTTTGTAGATAGGAGGAGGACAGTTTAAATGTGGCAGTTTATCTGACCATGTATTCTATACTGGCTGGTATAAATATTCTCTCATGCTGCCACAATCATGTTGGGACTAGCTAGATCTTACTGGTATATTTGCCTGGCCACATTGGATCTCTAAGTAATTAGACCAGAGAGAAATGCTGTTTGCCTCCAAGCAAGCAAGCATGGCTCTCTGATAACTCAAAGCTAATATACAAAATTACCAAGAAGTAAAGACAATATTCCTGTGAAGGCTTGGGGAAATATTTAACTGGCTATAGTTTATTTTTTGGTACAGATGCTTCCCTTTGTATTCTGAGAAATGGTTCATCTCAGAAACTCCTTCTTCACCCTGCAGGGGCACTTCCAAGGCAGATCTTGGCTTGGCAATATTAACATATCAAAGGGCGTAGGTGAGGTCCTGGGAGAAATTACCTGAGAGTATTTGACCCTGATGGCTTTCCATTTTAGTGGGAGGTCTGGATTGCAGGGATATAAAATTAGCCTGCTTCCTTTCTCACGCTCTTTTTGGGGGGTCTTTTTGGGTGGCTCTCTCTTTACCCCTTTCTGCCGGCACCTTGACTCTGTCTCCTCTTTATAGGGCCTTAAAGCGTGGTGGCTGCCATCTTGGCCACTAGGCCAGGGCCTATTCAAGGAACCCTAGGTTCGAGTTTTTCCTATTGCTGATTTGTATACTTAACACAGAACCTGTGTTAAGTAAAGCATTTTAAAACGTTACCAGATTCTTGTGTCTTTCTCCGTCTGCTGGCCACAGATTCCCTGGGAAAAAAGGGATCCCTGACCCTGCTCCCAGATTTTGTGCGGGGTGCCTCAGCATTTCCCTGCACATGGTAAGGTCAAAAGATGAGAAATTACTAAGGGAATATTACATGTAAAGAGCATGTTTACTGAAGACAGGCAGAGGTATTGAGATAGCCATCACTTGGGAAACAGATGGGGATGGCTGAGCAGCTCAGTTAGGATGATTAGATGTGGAAGGCGGAAAGAATTAGTCCTGTTTAACTAATTCAAGCAAAAAAATTCTGGCTAAATTCAGCCCTCCCTCCCCCCCATAAATTTAGTGGAATTATTGCTGAAATTGATACTGCAGAGGCAAATACGAAAGTCTACAAATTCAGGTGCAGTTGAAAAGAATTTAGGTGAAATGAATGTGCAGAATAACATGGGATATATAATAGTAAAAACCCATATAAGATAATTGAATTTAGACAGAGTAGTCTAAACTTTTTATTTATTGTTACCTCTTACTACTTAATTATTCCTACAGACAAAAGCATAGTCTAAGCGTCCCAGGAGGGACAAGACTCTTGCTTTGCAGCTTCCAAAAAACTAACTCCAGGGTGAAATATCAATTGAAATAGTAATCATTGTCTTTAGTGAAATGTGTCTGATTGAAGCAGGGGATTTTATTTTATTCTCCCATTCCTTAAAGTGATAAAAATCTAAAAGCTACAAAATAATGTGCCATTTTTCTCTCTTGTCTGGCCCATATCAATTTATCTATGGTAGATTACCACAGTGAAAACAAGTGCACTGGACTCCAACCATCCGAATTCACTTAAATGAGAATTAAGTACTGAGAAAACTTAAAAGTGGTATCAGTATAGCAATAGTTCTGCTTTACCTATTTTTCTGCTCACTGTATCAGGTTTTCATCACTAACAAATTACTGCTAATTTGTGGCTTAAAACATCATGAATTTATTATTTTAGTAAAAAATGTGTCTCTGGGCTAAAATCAAAGTATGAGGCATGTTCTTTAAAAGGCTCAAAGGAAATCTGTTTCTCGTACCTTTCCAGCATTTCGCAGCCCTTATGTTCCTTGACCGGTGGTCTTCCTCTGCCATTTCTTACTTATGTCAGCAGTGTGGCACATTTAAATTTCTTTAATGCTAACTTCCTCTACTACCTAATCCTTTGGCTTTAAAGCAGCTTCACAAAAGTCTTCAGATTACCACTGTCCATGACCCCCTTCTGACCTTGCTTTTTAGCCTGAGGCTCCCACAATCTCTCTCAGGTAGTCTTGTGCTCCATTTGCATGATTAGAACCTGCAGCCTCTAGGACTCTCCTGCAAGCCCCCAAGGGACCATATGGTTCCTGCTTGGGAAATACTGCTTAATTTTTATTTATTTATTTATTTATTTATTGCTTTTTTGGCTCACACCCGGCAATGCTCAGGGGTTACTCCTGGCTCTCCACTCAGGAATTACTCCTGGAGGTGCTCGAGGGACCATGTGGGATGCCGGGGATCAAACCCAGGCCGGCACTGGGCACAGACTGGCAGCATGCAAGGCAAGCGCCCTATCTGCTGGGCTATCGCTCCAGCCCTGGGAAATACTGTTTTAGAGAATGCTTATAACTACATGGGACACACCTGGTTTAATTTAGGCTAGCTATCTTAAAATCCATTATTTAACATGCTTAATTCTAGATGAAACTCAATTCCCAGTTGCCATATAATATGGTATATTCCTATACTCAAAAAATTTAGGATTGGTCCTGTTTGGGGGACCATTATCCTCCTACCATTTGCCCCAAAATTCTGAAGACAGAACAATTTGTGAGCAGTATCAAGTCCAGCAGGCATGGGTATAGTTACTTGTAAGAACAAGTGTGTCTCAGTGGTGAAAATGTTAAGCAGAAAATGTTAAGGTTTTGTGTAGTGGAAAGTGAAAAGTGGCAAGAAGCAAGAACATTAGTAATAGTAAACTAATTTAGTAAAATTTAATAAGCAGTAATAGAACACTTTTGTTTTGTTGTTAATTTCTTTATGGTCTACCAAATGCAGATTTCTTATTTTTCATTCCCTTTTATGTACTTTAGAAAAATAATAAAACAAGTGATATTTCTTATTATAAGTTGGGAGTTGTTTTTGTAGTTATTTTTGTCATCCAAAGAGTATTAGATATCTAAAGCGATCTAATACATATCTAGTTTGGTCTACACTAGATTTCAAATGACTCATCAGTTAAATAAAGAGCAGTACTATTATTTAAAATGCAGAATTAAATTCTGTCAGCTTTAGGTTCATGGTATAAGAGTGATTCACCAAATTCATTAGAATATATTCTAGATGGTTCCAAAAACTTTCCAAATGGATGTGGAACAATTTCTGAGAAAGGGAATGTGCCAATGAGTATAAATTTGTCAGAATGCTCCATCATGAAAAAGTGGGCATATCTGAGTGAAATACAAGGCAATCACTGCTATAGAATGTGTTTGCACATGGGGATAAGCAGGGTGAGGATAGAAAAGAGCCTGACAGAGTCTAGCCCATAAAAACTCTTGTTTGTCATTTCATGGGTAATGTAATAGCTTTAGGGATTCTAGGGAGTTGATCTGTGTGGGTGGCTGGAGAAGCAGGAGGACTCTCACAGCAGTATTTAGCATGTGAGACTTTCAGCATCTAGTAGGCATGGACACCGGTCTACTTTGTTAACACCCAAGTTCCCTGAGGAGAGCTCTGTCAAACTTAATGCAAGAGGTAAGATATATGTTTAGTACAGGGTTTGAATACTGAGAATGAATTCTGGAAACCACTTTTATTTTTCATTGTGATGGGAGGGTGAAGAGAGGAGCACCAAGAAGAATATGATTAAGTTACTGGACATTCCAAGAAAGACATGCCTTTGAAGGGTAACCAAGTTTCCTTGAGATATCGTGAGATGATATTATCTGACTTTAGTCTTCAAAATGCTGTATCCAACTGTATATACAGCTTTAAGGAGATTATCCCTGCTCATTTGGAAACATCCAGTTCAATTTGTGGAAAATTCACTTGGGAGTAATGTAAAACTGTAAAAGAAAATGATTGCATGCTAAATGTTATTTTTAATCTGAAAGTGATGTCAATTTTTCTAATATATAAACCAATCATTGTTTAGCCATTTTTCAGAAAAAGTAATATCTTTTATAGTATATACTTTTTGTATTTTTTAGTCAGTATGCAACAGATACTGCTCTAAATTATTTAATATGTAAATTAAATGCTCAATGCATGTGGACTTTGCAGTTGAAAAACATTGAACAAATATGTGGCAGACCCAAGAGCAGAGCAATACTGAAATCTGACCCCAGAGACTTGACACTTAGACTTCTCAGCATATTGCTCCTCATAGAGTTGTAGACAGAGGAGTTTAACAAGGGGATAGATGGCCCTCAATTATCTAGTTGCAAAATTTTGAAATTCCCTGACTTTTTAATGAAATGAGGCAATAATTATCTAAAAGCCAAGACTTGACTTTTAGTCCCATGCTTTCACCCAATTGCTATTGTAGATTTTCTTTTTTTTTTTTTACTTTTTCTCTACATAAAAATATGGCTACTCTGAAATACCATTTACATATTTGACTTCACTAGACACTCATTTGAATTCTTCCAGTCAATTTGACTGTGCATATCATTTTGCTTAAACGGTCCTTATGTCATCATGTAATATATTGATTAATTTAGTTAACTCTTCCAATAGGTAGAGAGACATTTAGAGAAGAGAGTGGAGTGGGAAAAAAAATTAAAATTAAAAAAAAATTGTACTTGTTGCAGCCTCTTCAAAAAAAATACTTGAATAAAACCAGTATTAATAATATATTTGCTGAACTGTTACAAAAAATCACTTGTCACTTGTCACTTTTCTTCCCATTGACCACCGATTTGCTCAAACAGGCAACAGTAACATGTCCATACGTCCTGTCACATTCTAGTGTAGCCCAAGGGCATCTGCTCACTCCAGGAACACAAAATGCCTCAAACCATTCCATCAGGTCATGGGAATGAGGTCTATAATTGTTACTGGCATTTGACATATCAAATACCGCATGGGTAGCTTGCCAGGCTCTGCATGTAGGTGGGATACTCTTGTAGTCACCTCTCATCTTGTACATTTATTGGTGCACAAGCCAGTGATCACAAGCGAGCTGGGCTTGTGATCAGCTCTTCTGCTGGGTGGAGCTCTGATGAGTGGGGAGTCCGTATGTGGAAAATGGCAGCCCTCATAGTGTGGGGGTTCCTATGGCTTCTTGTGAGGCTCTGCTGAATGGTAGGCCAGGGCTAGAACCTACCAACCCTCCCAGGCACCTCATGATCAGCTAGCCACAAGGAGAGCTGATAGCAGCTCTGCCCTGTGTATGTGACTCTCTTGGATCAGGCATACCTGGGCTGGGCTTGAAAAAGACTGCTGTAGGGTGGGTCAGCTGATCAGGAGGCACCTGGGAGGGAAGGTAGGTTTTAGCCCCTGGCCTGCCACCCCACCAGAGCTTCACAAGAAGCCAGGGGAGCGCCACACCATGAGGGGCTGCCATTTTCCACATCTGGACTCCCCACTCATTAGTGCTCCACCCAGCAGAGGAAGCTGATCAAAAAGCCTGGCTCATTATAAAATATAAAATAAAAAATTAATTTCATCTAAAAATATTACTTATGTCTGTACAGAACCCCCGCTTACTCTCCCAGTCCCAGGTTCTATCCACAAATTTCTTCTTTCTTGGAAATTGCTGAAATAGTGCTCGTAGCAGCAACATGGACCCTAAAGTGCCACAAAACGGAAAGGTTAAGTTTTTTAGCACATGAAAGTTAGTTCCACAATAGCTGACTTTCCCCTTACTGACAAAAAAGAGGATGACTGGCCTACTACCTCCTGAAAATATTCTCTCGGACAGTCAGGTTGTAAATTTACATAAAGATGAAATGAGTGAATAATGGGAATAACAAAGGATACAACGTAGTGGTTTACATTTTTATTTCAAAAAACATGATATTGTATATAACATTTTTTAGATAAAATAATTAAATACTGTAATTTAAACGAATTTTGTTTTAAACACAAAAAGATACAGAATTTTTTGTAGTGTAAATTTATTCAAACTTTTTGATACAATATAATTTAAATGGGAGATTCAAAGGGTGCCTTTCACAAAATAAAAGATAATTTGCAGGTTTTTGTTTACTTATTGATTTACTTAGGTTTTACAGCCTCCAACATATTTTACTAGGGCTTAAACTTTTCATTTATAATATGTATATTGTATTTGAATAATTCTTTTCATGTGCCATAAAAAAGTATATTTTACTTTTTATAACCAAAAGAGAACTATGACACAAAAAAGGAAGAGCCATTTGAACATTATTTTTCTGCTTCAAATAAATAACAACAAAGATTCAAAATAGATTCTTCCTTGAAAATTATAATTGCTTCCCACCTTCCTACAAAAGTACAAAGAACAAATGCAGAAACTCACATGTGATTCATTAATTCTCATTGAATTTAAAATTCTGCCTGCAGTAGATTACAATAAACACATAAGACTTTTGCTTTATTTTGACTATAACATCATAATCTATTTTAAAATAAAGACGTTTAAAATGTTTTTTTTTTATTTCCTACAATCTGTTGCCTCCACAAAAAGTTAACCAGCACTTTTTGCATTAACTATATGTGGTATACACAAGTGAAAAAATAAATTCTTGTCCTTTACATTTTCTGTCCAACATAGATACTCCCAATCTTATTAGCAGCATAATTATTACGGTTATTCTGGAATTTCTTTCTGTTAATAACAGAAGTAGCAATGGTAAATTCTCAGTGTATGGCAATGTGTAACCAAGTATTTCTCTCCTATCTTTGTCCCTCTGATATCTGTATGCCCAAAGGTTAATTTTTACATAAGTGCTTTATTCACTTAAAATGTTGTTGTACTATATTTAAAAGAGGTGTACTAGACAATGAAAATACCTACACATATAAGAAAAAATTTCTACCTCAGAAAACTTACACTCATTATTCAATATTTTACTATACCATAGAACTTTTAGTTTATAACTTTTTTGTAAAACATATGTTCTCCTCATGAAGCTGTCACAGAAACGGAAGAGTATCTTTTCTGATTTCAAAACCAGCAAAATAAGTTTTTCAAAATGGCTTTCTGGGCCAGAGCGATAGCCCAGCGGGTAGTGTGTTTGCCTTGCACACAGCCAGCCCATGCCAGCCCGGTTCGATCCCCAGCACCCATATGGTCACCCGAGCACCGCCAGGAGTAATTCCTGAGTGCAGAGCCAGGAGAAACCCCTGAGCATCACCCAAAAAGCAAAAAAAAAAAAAAAAAAAAAAAAAAAGGCTTTCCAACTCTAAGAGCTTGCAAGGCAAACATGTCAATCTCTTTTAAAAGTGAGCTGGGCAATAAAATTTGATTCCTATTTGAACATTTATTATTGATACCAAGGAGGCAAATTGAATGAAACTGTAGGTAATTATGATTATCATTAATTATGGCTATGCTGCTACAGTGAAGTGAAGCTGCATCCTAATTTTTTAATTACTGAAGTTATACTGTAGGGTTGTTCAATTTGCCTCATTCCATCGTCTATTCAATAGCTTTCTAATGCACAGATTGTTAATTATGATTCACAACTGTTGCTGATTCAAACTATATATTATAGGAAGAAGCCAAGAAATAATAGCATTTTGTTAGTGGAGATAAAATAATCTGTGGCTTCAGAATATGTGTTTGACACAAAGCTTGCCTGCCCATTTTACAAAATTTTGTCAAATTATGTGAAAATATTTATTGCCTGTAACTATAGATACACTCGAAAATCAGATGGGGCTGGACATGTAATGAGATTTGGAGACGACCGCTGGACTAGAGCAGTTACTGACTGGATCCCACGGGATGTCAAAAGATCACGTGGCCGCCCACCTACAAGATGGTCAGACTTCCTTGTCAAGACCCTGAAGGAACGGTTTGAGGCTCTTCATATTCCTGAATCAACCAGATGCCATTGGGCTACATTAGCACATGATAGGGTCCAATGGAAATGTTACTGGCACCAACTGGAGCAAATCGGTGAATAATGGGATTCAAGTGATCAAGTGATAGATACAAAAAAAAAATCTTGAGTTATGGAACATTATAAGAATAATGCATTTGTTAATGCTTTGATATTTCTTTTGGTCTTGATTAGTATTTGGTCAAGTAACCATTTAAAAAAATATTATACCAGTGCAAGTAATTGCACTTCAGTTAAATTATAATAACTGATGGGAGTGCTAAATTATGTCTTTATTTTCTTCAAAAGTTTTTTTTCAAAGCAATTAAATACAACATTGATTAATATTTACCATCTAATGTTCCTGAAACAGTAAAAGAATATGCTTTCTGTTTGATCTTCATTTTTAACACTCTGCTTGAGAGTAGCTATTGATATAACAGCATTGTTTTTTTAAACCAAACCAAAAAACAAAAATTACAGTAATTTTATTTGAACTTCATAAATTCATGCACAAGATTGTGTTTAAGAGAATCACTTGATGCTATTTGTTATTTGAAGATGAAAGAATCAATAGAAAAATAGAGCTGATAAATCATTAGTACTTTAATGCAGAGGGGAGAGATAAACTAATAAATCATGCATTCCAAGCACTTGTTTTCCTTATGGCATGTTTGAAAACATAAAACATGCAATGATGAGATGTAGATCAATAGTAAATTAACAATCCCCAACTGCTCAGAACAGCATTTCATTTTATATTATAGGTTTAATGATAAACTAAGAAAAGTATTTTTCATAATTCCTTTAAACAATAAAAACATCCAACCAGGCCATCATATCTTATACAATGATCTAGGCCATTATTTCCACATAAATGGTTGAAATGACAGAGAGACAGATGTGGGTTGGGTGAGGTAGCGGGGGCTAAATGCATGCATGATATGCTTCAATGAGACTGGTATTATTACAGGCCTCAATTTGTACTACAAAGAATTGATACATTCACTTTGTAAAGTATACCTAACTGATCCGTTAAAAATTATGGACATTATATTTATGAACCCCAAAAATGTAAGAAATGAGCTATTGAACTTTTTGTTGCATGGACTATTGTCTGTGAAAGGTAAGAACTTTAATCATAATTAATAGGTAATTCACTCTCAGGATTTCAGCCATCACCAAATTAATCATGAGAACCATAAATTTTCTCCACAATGCTTAGTTAATTATGCATTAACCCATTTCACTCAACCATCTTTTTTTTCTGAATCTTTGGTGGGAAACATAGTTTAGTAGGCACATAGTTTAAAACAGCTATTTGGTTACTGATGTGATTATGAATTTTCATCTAGATAACATGCAAAAGGAATAGGTTTGGCATATTACCACACTTTACTGTCAAGTAACATGTGACATATTACTTATATAAGTAACATGTTTTCACTTATTCCTGTAATTAAAAACAAAACTAATCAAAAGCAAAACCACTTTCTATTATTCAGCACAAGAAAAGTTTATACTTAATATTTTAAATTCCACTCAGAAGATATAAATTTTAAAGAAAATCTATTTAGTTATAGCATAGTGCCATAGAACTACTAATTAATAAAGTATTTCAGTTGAAAGTTTCTCCTCAAGTGATAGGTGAAAGATCACAGATAGACTAATTCTAAAAAGAGGAAACGATTGCAACCTGCATCCATGAACACCATCACATAACCTATTCCTGCTTAGTATAAATCAGTTACAGCGAGACTCTCATTTTCCATGGTGTTTCCTTTTTGATATAACATTAGTTCTTCTCACAGGTTAGTAGTGGAAAATGGAGGAGAAATAGGCAGGAGACATAAAAATCTATGAGAGTGCATGCAACAAAAATATGCAGTATCACTTGATATAAACATTTAATTTCTTCATGCAAAGGTGCCTATAAAATGAGACACTTCCCCTAATAGTCAAATTTTATATTAGCTCAGTAACAAAAAATTTGTTAAACCAATTCTATGATTTTACATGAACAGGAGATTTAAAATGGTTTAAAGATGTCCAACATACATGGTCCATGGCCCAATTATGCTAATTAGATCTCTAGGAATGAAATGATACAGGGATTATTCCTTGCTTCGGTTTCTTGTTCTTTTGACGAGGGAGCAGAACAACCCAGTTTTGGGAGGAGGGCCCATCAGCATTGGGGCTTGGTTCTTGTGTGTAATTTTTATCTAGAGCAAAAGAAAAAGAGAATAGAAGTTATCTCCACATACATTACCAATTCTGGGTATCTCTGTTAAGATTAATAATATTTTAATGAGTTACTGAAACATTATGAATGTCAAATGTACTTTCATTTTCTCTTATTTCATAAAAATATTTTAAGGAAATAAGCCTGTGCATTTATGCCATAGTTCACTGCTCAAGATACTAAGAAAAAAATTTAAAAAATCACTTTTTAATATCACATTACCTCTAACTTCGCTTCTAGTAATGCCTTAACACTCCTTATTTAGGCTACAGAATTGCCTAGCATAATTTATTGACCATTAGCTATGTATTATTTATTCAAGCAGGAAAGGATGCACCATTACAGTATTCAGAATCCAAGTTATAGCCCAATATTAAAGTAAACTTGATATCAAGGCGAGCTTTATTTATATCCCTAATCAGATTGTTTCTCTCTTTCAACATGAACAGCAAGGCTTAATTTCAAAACAATCATTACAAATAAAAGTCAAAAATTAACGTGACTAAAAGGTCAGAAGTGATGAACTGGATTTCTAATTGGTTAATTAATTGGTAATAGAATAGAATCAAATATTGAAAAGCCTGCTTAAAACACTTTGAGAGACTGTTCTAAAGCTACTCGTTTTGATTTCTTTTATATAAAACTACGAATCACCTTAAATGAGACAACCTTAAAGTAGATTATGTCTGCAATTTTCTCTAATTCAAATCTAAATTAGAGGAGACATTTTATGAATATATGCTATGCTCAAAGCTAATTGAAAGCAATTATCAAAGTGGCATTTTGTCTGTGACTTTAAGATACATTGTAAGATAATAAATGATTCTCATTATGTAATAAAAAGGTCACATCGTGCCTTTGGGCTACTGATGCTAAGAGTTTTTCAAAAGCAATCTGAGACATTTTCTTTAGAGAACAGCGACTAATACAAGAACCATCGCTTATTAAATATCAGTTGTCACCTGCACAGCACACGCATCAGAGATGAGTATTTCTTTCAAAAAGAAACACCACCTCATTAAAAGCTGCAAAAATATATCTCTTAAAGTGCATACCTGACATTTTCAAATTAAAATGAATATCCTTCACTTGTCATTCACTAATAGCAATGAAACCAATAAAAAAAGAGGTGTGTCACGTGGACGAGGTCATTAAAATCCGCACTGTGGTTTTTAAGAACTGGTGATTTACTTTACAGTCTAGAAAGTAGTATGTCAAAAACCCTCAAAATGAGCAACTTAAAACCGTGAAAATGAGAAACTTTAACTCTGTTGGAATTAAGTTATTCTAGAAAGACTTGGAATTCTTCTCTTTATTGTAAAAAATATGCACCTGTGAAAGACAACCAGGTTAAATTAGCCTCAAACACTATGGATCACTGGGTTTTAATCTCATTTATTCATATGTTTATTTATTTTGTTTTTCGTTTCAGACTCAACAGCACTCAGGTTATCTCTGGTTAAGCCCAGGGATGGTGCTCAGCAGACCATATGGGGAAACTAGGCATCCAACCTAGTTTGGCTGTGTGCAAGGCACAAGTCTTACATACTGTACCTTTGCTTGTCCCTGGTGCCACTGTCCATCTTTTTAAGCATTTCATTTTACTTATTTTATGATTAGGGAATCCATACCTGGGTAGTCAAGATGCCAGATAGCACCTACCCATGGATTGATCTTTATCATGTTTCTCCTAAGAATAATTCACTGTTAGTGCATACTGTCCTTTATATAGCTGACTGCTTAAATTCCTATGAATCCTAACTTTGAACACAGCTAACACAGCATCACTGATATATTTATTTGTTTACCAAATTTGATTGTGCTCCTACAATATTTCAGGTACTGTACCAGGAATATTTAATTAAGAAAAAATCTACAATACATGCTATGAAGAATTTTATGTTGAGTAATGAGAAGTTTAAAAGCATAGTTGACAGAGTAACACTTTTTCAGTGCTGAGAATAAAATATTTTTTTTTTACAGAAAAGTGTCATATAGAAATGAGTATTGAAGGAAGCAATTACCCAATATTATTTGTATGGTTACCTGAGATTCAGATAGAACATTAACCATTAAAGGTACCTTATTCACAGTTGAAGGGGCTAATTTTTTTATGTCCCAAATATCAACCACTTTTTCTTAAAAAATAAAAACAGTGAGAAAATAACTATGGGAAGAGCACAAAATTGTTGCAAAAGTAAGAAGAGAATTTTATGAGGCATCATAGCAATAAGTTAAATTAAACATGAATTCGATGCCTATTTTAGAAGAGTAGAGGTTGGTATGCAAGAAATATCACCTTGATCTAGCCATAACTCAGAGAGTAGAAAAAAATCATGGCATAGCAAAGTAATTGTTTTGTGGTAACTAGGTCAACCTTCAAGTCCATGCTTTTCAGTTAATCTGCCTAAAAGATTTAATGTTATAAAAACTTTCATAAATGATATCTGATTTTATGAATCCTACCTTCAGCATTAAGTGTGCATCATAGAAAACCAACAAGTGTTTATACTATATTAATGTCACCACTAAAAGTCAAATCTAATTTATCATGTCATTTGCCCTCTTCATTTTGCTTAATGATCTTAATTTTTTGTTAAAACAGAAGCACTCAAATAGCACTTAATGCATAGTGCTTTTTTCTTTTGTTTATCTGTAGAGTGAAGTATTAATCAAATGCATAACCTAATCAATAAAATAATAGATAAGCTGGATATTTTATTTCATTGAAAAATTTTAAGAAGAAAATTATAAACAGCTAATAATAATGACAATAACTATACATAGTCTTGAGTAATGTGGTAGACTCTATACTATATATATATGCATTTTCACCATTGGTTGTCAGTAGATGCCTATACATTTGCTACTATTGTAAATACATTTCAAAGAAAATCGAGGTTCATGGTTTTCAAATATTGACCAAACACACATAACAGATTGCGTAGGTGGGGTCAGCTAATCTATGCTGTGGTTTACTACGGACTGTTCATAACCACTATCTTATATTGCCTCTTGAGAACAGTCACAGACCAAAAAACCATGGCACAGTCGTCTCATATACCAGGTCATTAAATTTGAATTACTTCTGTATTAATCTAGTTACTAGTTGACTTGGATCTGGTCTGGTCTAACACTTGTAGGAGCTGTCACATTGCCATCTTTATAAAACTGTGACCATTGATACTTTGTTCTTAAAACCATGCCATATGTGTCTACTCTATTTCTATAACATTTGTAGTGAGGAAAATACAGAATTTTCTTGTCATGGTCTAGATGCCTATGAGGGACTCTGGCCTTTGAAGGACTAATGTTTCTTACAGTTCAAATTTTAGCATGAATCCATGATCCTATATTAATAGATAGATTCTAAAATCATAACTATTATACTGTAATAGGAACTGAGTTGTATTTCCTTTGAATCTCAAAGCCTATTGAAGATTCCTCTAATAGAATTAGATAAACAATACAATTGGAGAGTAGAGTAGGAGCACATCCTTTCAATCGTCATATAAAATTAGGGTTTGTTGCTGCTGAAATTTGAGGGAGAAATATTATTTCAATAGTATTTCAAAACCTGAAGTTTTCAGAGAAGGCAGTGTGGTACCACACACCTGCTTGATGGGGCTTTTATTGTTCATGTTCCTAGGAAATACAGCATAGCCTATTTATTTTGTTATTGATTTCTTTTTTATTTTTTTATATTTTTATTTATTATTTCTTTTATTTCTTTTTTATTATACTACCACCATCAGATATACTATAACAAAGATGCTCATGATTGGGTTTCTGTCATACAGTGTTCCAGCATCCGTCCCTCCACCAGTTACTCTAGTCTTTGTGGTGTGATGTTGAATGACAGACAGGTTTAGCTAGTTTGGGAGCTTTGCTATTTTGCCCACTCACAGCTTAGTCTACTTAAGCCAAGATTCATTCTAATGACACCTCTCTTCTATGTAAACACTGATAGAGGGTGTGGCAGTTACAGAAGTCACCTTGACTGAATAACTTCTGACTTTTATACATCTACTAAGACTTCTATGTTTTCTATATTGGGCACAGCTCCTCTTTATATCCACTGCACCCTGCATGGGATAGTTAGAATTTACCAGGAGACTACCACCCTGGCTAGGTTGAGACTATAAGAAGACTATAGGAAAGATATGTTATCTGCATGGCAGAGCCTGACAAGCTACCCGTGTCGTATTTGATATGCCAAATACCAGTAACAATTATAGACCTCATTCCCATGACCTGATGGAATGGTTTGAGGCTCTTTATGTTCCTGGAGCAAGCAGATGCCCTTGGGCTCTACTTGCATGAGACAGGACATATGGAGACGTTACTGGTGACCGCTCAAGCAAATCGATGATGAACGAGAAGACAGTGATGATACAGTGATAGGAAGGATCATACTAGTTTGCCCTCACGCAGGTGAGTGTGACCCTTTCAGTATATGGAGAACAAGATACTCAGAATCACCCTGGTGCAGATAATAAATAAGAAGGACCTTGTGGGTACCCGTCTAGATTACATGAAGCCCATGAAATTAAGATGTATTACTTTATATCAGTCCTCTCTCTCTCTCTCTCTCTCTCTCTCTCTCTCTCTCCCCCAGTGTTTTGCAAAGAGATAATCTCAGTAGAAGGGATTAGTCCTTGGAATTAATCCTTTGTTTATACCTGTAATAGGGTGTGGCACTACCCTTCTACAATTTGTTTAGGGTTCTCTGCTGACAGGACCCTCCCTGGATTACTTTGGTGTATATAAGGGGACTGACTTGAGGCCCCTTGGCCTTTCGCCCCTTCTTTTGGGTAGGACTCCTCTTAGGTAAGTTCCTCTCTCTTAGGTGGGAGACTTAGTCTCTTTTGTATGGTCTAAGTTCAGACCAGAGCTAGAGTTCTTTCATTATATTGACTTGCTGTGGAAGAGCTTTTGTACCATTAAAAGCCTTTTTTGGAACTGCGCCGGGACTCATGAGTTTTCATCCGTTCACCCGGCGTTCTCAGAGGTAGAAGAGAACTGTCCTGACACTGGGACCCCAGCAGCGGCATGCCCAACAGTGTGAGATAATGTTTTATTGATGTTTTTAATTGCATCTCCCCTGATGATTAGTGATGAAGAACACTTTTTCATATGCTTTTTGGCCATTCGAATTTCTTCTTTTTTGGAAGTTTCTGTTCATTTCTTCTCCCCATTTTTTGATGGCATTGGCTGTTTTCTTCTTATAAATTTTTACCAGTCCCTGATATATCCTAAATATTAACCCTTGTCAGATGGGTGTTGGGTGAATATTCTTTCCTAGTCTGGGGGCTGTGTTTGTATCTTGGTCACTGTTTCTTTTGAGGTGCAGAAGCGGTTCAGTTTCATATAATCCCATTTGTTTATCATTGCTTCTATTTGCTTTGAAAGGACTAATTCTTTTTTTAAATTTATTTTTAATTTTTTTTAAATTTTTACAATTACAAAGATATACAATTAAAAAGTTCATATTTGAGTTTTGGTCATACAGTGTTCCAGCACCCATCCCACCACCAGTGCCCATCTCCCACCACCAACATCCCTGGTTCCCTGACCCCTCCCCCATCCCTCCTCCATGGCAGGTTCTTTATTTCTTTCCCTTTCTCTCTCCCTTCTCTTTTCCCTCCCCCCAGACTATGGATTATAGAACATACATTAAAGGGTTGTCATGTGTATCCTTTTGCCTCTATTTAATGATCAGTTCTAGGTTGGCATTAGTACCCTCGACAATTGTTAGCACACTGTTCCATTTTCTGTCTTACCTAACCTCCTGACTCCCACACGTTTGTGATAATTTCCACCTTTGACAAGACCTCCTGATATATGTTTCACTTGACCTTGGATATTGGTATCATAATATGTACATATATATTTATGTTATGCAGATAAATGCAGTCATTTTGTATCTGTCTCTCTCCTTCTGGCTAATTTCACTCAACATAATCTTCTCCATGTCCATCCATTTATAGGCAAATTTTATAACTTCATTTTTCCTAACAGCTACATAGTATTCCATTGTGTAGATGTACCAAAGCTTCTTTATCCAGTCATCGATTTTCGGGCACTCTGGTTGCTTCCAGATTCTGGCTATTGTGAATAATGCTGCTATGAACATAAAAGTAGGGATGGTGTTTCCGCTGCGTATTTTTGGTTTCCCAGAGTAGATTCCCAGGAGAGCTATGGCTGGGTCAAATGGGAGTTCAATTTCTAGTCTTTGGAGGAACGTCCAGATTGTTTTCCAGAAAGGCTGTACCAGCCGGTATTGAAAGGACTAATTCTTTACTAATTCTTTACAAATACCAAAATAGGCTATAATAATATTAAGACATTTTGGGAAAAAAATATCATTACTATAGAATTATTGTTTTTAAAAAGTTAAGAAGAAACTTATCATTCTAGTCTCTGAGGTTCGCCTCAGTTTATCACAAGGAATTGCTAAAATATCAGAAATTATGAATGAAGTGAAGTTTTGATCTTTGTGGCTTTTTTAAAAGTTGTTATTTTTTTTTTTTTTTTGGTTGCAACTATATTCATGGGAAATTCTCTATTGAAAGAAAGCACCGCTCCCCACCAGGTGAGTTCTGGTGGTGGGCAGCCCCCAGGCACCTGGGGGCTTTGCAAAGGGGACCAAGCCACACCCAGCTTCTGACCACCTGCCTGACGCAATCCGCCCCCGATGCCCAGCAGCTCCCTGGTCTCCCCCACCAGGTGCGTTCCCACGGCGGGCAGCCCCCAGGCACGCCCTTCCAGCATAAAGGTCTGGGGCTTTGCGAAGGGGACCAAGCCACACCCAGCTTTTTTGGATCTTCCACTGGACTACCTCCACCCTGACTCCATGACTCCAGAACCACCCAGGGACACTCCAAAAATTCAAAACAGCGCTAAAGCTAGCGCGTCCACACGAAGTAATATCTATCTACCTGAGATACTACTGAGCATTTGCCCCTACATTCTTTGCTATACATCCCTAACTTCAAAGTAATTAAGGCACCTACTAACTCTATTTACTAGACACCCCAAACACACATTTTCAACCTACGATAGTCATTATGGTAAAGCAACGCAGAATTCCTTCAAGCTCTACGATTGAAGTCACTAATACAGATGAGTCAAGAATAACAATGAGCTATATAACCTCTCTGAAAAGGAATTTCGGAAGGAACTGTTAAAGATTCACAAGGAACTCAAAGAAACATTGGAATACAAAGTCAATAAAATACAAGAGGACATGAGAGCAGAATTGAGTAAATTTCAGAACAAAGTACAAGCAGAAATGACCAATATTAAAAATGAGGTAAGTGAACTGAAAAAACACAGGGTAAGGCCTCCAAAGCAGAGTAACAGCTACTGAAGAAAGAATTAGTGATCTCAAAGATGAGGTTCAGAGATTCTGTAGACAACACCAGAAGATGGAGAAAATACTCACAATCAACGAACAGACTATCAGAGAAAATCGGGATGAAGCCAAAAGGAACAACATATGCATCATTGGGGTCCCAGAAGGGCAAGAAGAAAACCCTGATGAAGAAGAAGCTGTCAAACCCACCATCGCTGAGAAGTTCCCTGAACTGAAAAAAGCATGCCCTCAGATACAGGAGGTCCATAGGATACCAGCTAAAAGAAACCCCAATAAGAATACTCCAAGACACATCCTTATTAAAATGACATAAAAGATAGACAGATATAGAATACTGAAAGCAGCAAGATCAAAGAAGGAAATCACATACAAAGGAGCATCCCTGAGATTTACAGCTGACATCTCAGATGAAACACTCCAAGCCCGAAAACAATGGTGGGATATTGTGAAAAGACTCAAAGAACTGCAGGCTTCACCAAGAATTCTTTACCCAGCTAGACTTACTTTCAGGTGTGAAGGAAATATACATAACTTCACGGATAAACAACAACACAAGGAAATTCAAAGACTCAAAACCAACATTAAAAGAAGGTTTGAAGGGTCTATTGTAAAATAAGACAACCCAAAACAACAACAAATTTAAACAGGATGATGGCAAAAAATCCAATGACAATAATATCTCTCAACGTCAATGGTCTCAATGCACCAATTAAGAGACATAGGGTGGCAAAATGGATTAAAAAACTGAATCCAACATTCTGCTGCCACAAGAAACACATCTGAATAACCAGAGCAAACACAGACTCAAAGTTAAAGGCTGGAGGACCATTCTCCATGCAAACAACTCGTCCAAAAAGGGCAGCTGTGGCCATACTCGTGTCTGAAAATATAGACTTCAGGCTGAAAAATGTTAAAGGGACAATGAAGGCCATTTCTTAATAATTAAGGGATATGTATACCAGGAAGAAATCACACTACTAAGCATAAATGCGCCAAATGAGGGGCCAGCAAAATACTAAAACGACTATTAATAGACCTCAAAGAAGACATTAACAGTAACACAATACTAGTTGGAACTTCAACACTGCCTTATCAACTATGAATAGATCAACGAGACTGAAACTCACCAGGGAAATACTGGACCTGAATGAAGAAATAGAAGAAAGAGAGCTGGTTGATATATACAGGGCCTTTCATCCCAAAAAAAACTGAATACTCATTTTTTTCCAGTGCACATGGAACATTCCCCCAAAAGCATACGTCAACAAAATAAAAAAGATAGAAATTGTGTCGACTATCTTTTCAGATCATGATGCACTGAAAATAGTAGTTAACTATACACAAAGGCAGGGAGTCAAACCAAACACCTGGAAACTGAACAGCTCACTGCTGAACAACAAATGGGTCATAGAAAAAAACAAAAAGGAAATCCAAAGATTCCTAGAAACAAATGACAATGAAGACACCAACTATCAGAACTTGTGGGACACAGCCAAAGCTGTGTTAAGAGGAAAGTTCATAGGTCTGCAAGCATTCACCAGGAAACAAGAAAGGGCCCACATAAATAACCTGACCTCACAGCTGAAAATATTAGAAAAAGACCAACAGAAGAAGCCCAACCCAGGCAGAAGGAAGGAAATAATAAAACTTAGGGAGGAAATCAATGAGCTGTAAACCAAAAAAACAATCCAAAAGATTAATGAAACCAAGAGCTGGTTCTTTGAAAAATTAAACAAGATCGACAAGCCACTGGCAAGACTTGTAAGGATGGGGAAAGAGAGAACCCAAATAAACAGAATCAGGAATGAAAATGGTGACATCACAACAGAAAAAACAGAAATCCAAAAGATCATCAAAGATTACTTAGAGAACCTGTATGCCATGAAACATGAGAACCTAGAAGAAATGGATAAATTCCTGAAGTCCTAAAACCTCCCACGATTGAAACAAGAAGACCTCCAATACCTGAATAAGCCTATCGCCATCGAGGAAATTGAAACAGTAATTAAAAGTCTGCCCAAACATAAAAGCCCAGGTCCAGATGGGTTCACTAGCGAATTATACCAAACCTTTGGAGGAGGACCTACTGCCTGTCCTGTTCAAGCTCTTCCAGGAAATAGAAGAAACAGAAACACTCCCAAACAGCTTCTACGAGGCACACATCACCCTGATACCCAAAGCAGGGAGAGACAACACAAAGAAGGAAAATTGCAGACCAATTTCCTTCATGAACACAGATGCTAAGATCTTCAAGAAAATACTAGCAAACAGAATCCAAAGACTCATCAAAAAGATCATACATCATGAACAAGTAGGATTCATCCCAGGAATGCAAGGATGGTTCAACATTTGCAAATCAATCAACATAATACATCATATCAATAAGAGAAAAATAAAAAACCATATGATCCTATCAATAGATGCAGAAAAAGCATTTGACAAGATCCAGCACCCTTTCATGATTAAAACCCTCCAGAAAATGGGAATTGAAGGACGCTTCCTCAAGATGGTCAAAGCCATCTACCAAAAGCCTACAGTGAGTATCATTCTCAATGCGGAAAAATTGAAAGCCTTCCTTAAAATCAGGAACACGACAAGGTTGCCATCTCTCACCTCTTTTATTCAATATAGTACTGGAAGTACTCGCCATAGCAATCAGAGAAGAAAAGGACATTAAGGGCATCCAGATGGGCAAGGAAGAAATCAAGCTATCATTATTTGCAGATGACATGATATTATATAGAGAATCCTAAACTCTTGACCCCAAAATTCTTAGAAACAATAGATATGTATAGTAGAGTGGCAGGGTACAAAATCAATACACAAAAGTCGGTGGCTTTCCTATACACAAAAAAAGAAAGAGAAGAAAAGGATATTAAGAAATCAATTCCATTCACAACTGTACCACTGAAAATCCAATACCTAGGAATCAGCTTAAAGGATATTAAGAAATCAATTCCATTCACAACTGTACCACTGAAAATCAAATTCCTAGGAATCAGCTTAACCAAGTGTGTAAAGGACCTATACAAAGAGAACTACAAGACACTGCTTCAAGATATAAAATAGGACACGAGGAAATGGAAACATATTCCCTGCTAAAGGATGCGGAGAATTTACATTGTCAAGATGGTAATACTCCCTAGAGCTTTGTACAGATTCAATGTCGTTCCTATAAGGATACCCATGACATTCTTTAAAGAAATCGACCAAACACTCCTGAAATTCGCATGGAATAATAAACCCCCATGCATAGCTAAAGCAACCCTTTGGAAAAAGAAGATGGGAGGCATCACCTTTCCTAACCCTCAAACTGTACTACAAAGCAGCAGTAATAAAAAACAGTGTGGTACTGGAATAAAAACACACCTTAGGATCTATGGAATAGAGTTGAGTATCCTGACACCCACCCTCAAAGATATGATCAATTA